>VCRD01001225.1:5314-21496 GCA_006783055.1 Trinorchestia longiramus
ACACCAGTGAGGCGGGGGAGAACACCAGTGAGGCGGGGGAGAACACCAGTGAGTCAGAGGGAACACCCGTGAGGCAGCTAGGGCACTGGAGGCTGGAACAAGCATGTTACCGTCACTGTGTGTATGCAGAACATGCTGCATAAGGCCAGATGTGCAGATCTATTCGTATCAGCACGTAGCTTCTAATTCTTGTACGCATTGAGCTTGATCAGTGTGTTCATTTGTTAAGAATACTCAATTGTATGGCATTCGTTCATTGTTAAACCCAAGAATTAACTAATTATATAACAGAAAACTCAATTATATAGCAATCAGTCATTTGAGGTATGACTTGCACGTTAATATAAAAGAATCTTCAGGCTGTCGTTTTGAGTTACAGGTGTACAGGGTGTCCCAGAAAATGTACTCGCTCTTTGACTGCCCATTACTGATGTGTTTGGTTATAATTTTGGTGTTTATTGACATGGATGTAAGTTCAACGAGTTCAATTAAATAAAATAGTAACATGTGTAAGGAAATGAAATGTTCTAAAAGAAAACTTCAATATTCTCTTTCAAATCTGGTCTCCCTCTAGTAATGGGTAGTCACTGAGCAAATACATTAGTTTGCGACACTTTAAAGTTAAGTTCTTGGAATAAGGGAGTCTCGTTTCAAAGTCAACGAAATTAATTTCTGGTAACTAGTTAGTTTTCAAACTTTTAAAATGGAAATTCAATTTTTTATAACGTTTTTCAGGAGTACAGTAGTACCTCGGTTAACGACCACAATCCTTTCCTGAAAGCTTGTCCTTAACTGAAACGTTCGTTAACCGAATCAATTTTTCCCTTCAGAAACAATGGTAAAAGAAATAATTGGTTCTCATCCTCGGTTGATTAGCTACTATCAATAACATATAACCTATAGGTATATTTTTAAATGAGAAATGCAGTATAATACAGTACAGAAAGTGTTCAATAAAAACATTAAAGAAATCACTTAAACATTAGAAAACCTACCTTTTTGACTGCGATATGATGACATAAGTGGATGGTTTTGTGGGGAGGAAGGGATGGAGTTACTGCTTTAAGGAGGAATCCCCCTCCATGGAAACATCTGGCATTGTTACTTCAGGGGTATTATTATTGTTACTTCGGGGGCAATTTGTTCTTAGTAATGTTGTTCCTCTTAAAAACTCGTGGATTGTCTGAATGGTAGACCAACAGCGGCTTAATCTTAAAATCTCCACTTGCGTTGCCCCACAGCAGAAGTTAGCCTATCTTTCAAAGGCTTGTGCCCTGGCAGTGCTCACTCTTCCTTCGTAATAAAGGTTCTTTTTGTCATTTTTTCCAATGCGAAACAGACCTGTGTCGTCTGTATTGAACACCTGTTGCGGTACATATCCTTCTTCTGAAATTAAATCACTAACTCTTTCACAAATTTTCGCTGCATCTTCATTGTCTGAACTAGCTGCTTCCCCATGTCTTACTACGCTGTGTATCCCAGTTTTATGCTTACAATTTTCAAACCAACCTTGACTGGTTTTAAAACTAAATTCACTCTCAGCTCTTGTACCAGGAGTTTGTTTTAATAAATCGTTATAGATTTGTTGTGCCTTCTCACAAATTAAAGCCTCACTGATGCTAGCACCTTCTATCTGTCTCATTTATATACACAAGAAGCAACTTTTCTATTTCCTCAATTGCCTGAGGCCTTTGCTTAGTTAAAGTACTCACTCCTTCAGTAACACTAACGCCTTTGATTTGTTCTTTATTCTTTAAAATGGTCGAGATTGTTGACTTCGACATGCATTTCGCAGCGAGATCAAATACACGCACTCCATTTTCATGCTTAGGAATAATTTCTATCTTTATCTCAATTGTCGGCCTATGCCTTTTCATCACACTACTACTCTTGCATTTAGCCTTCTTTGAAGACATGTTTGAGTGCCATATTATGCAAATAAAGTCCAAAAATAACACAAAAACACGGATGCAACACGATAAAAACAGGCAACGTTCGACCGTAACAACGTCTCGGGCGCGACTGAGGTTGGGATGCCGCGCGAGTTTTTGTCTTGCTGTTCGTTATCCAAAAATTAGTTCGTTATCGGGAACAAATTTTTAACGAAATTGTTGGGCGTTAACCGAATTGTTCGTTATGCAAGGCATTTGTTAACCGAGGTACTACTGCATTTTCTGTTTTTTTTTTAAATACATTCACTAGTCAGCCAATCGTTTTGAATAAATGTTCCCTTTTATTCCAAAACTTTTAACTTCATTTAAAAATGCAGTTGAATATATTCATTGAAAATGTTTCTTCTGTATTGAAAAAAATGTAGCATCGTTCAAATTCAATAAAATCACTAGCACCGAAACTGTGTACTCCTGGATTCGCATTTATTAAGTTACCCTCCCCTTTTCCCCCAGGGACGTTGGGGGGATGAGGGCATCCATCTTCAATGCCATCTTCCTGGAGGACGTGCAGAGGCTCGTGGCGTTCATGGAGGAGTTCAAGAAAGCCAATTCTTGAGCGTGCAAATGAGCTTCGTTGAACGCGTTATATGGCCCATGTGGTCGTCTCCTCGATAGTAATGCTTTACTTATGTTCTCTTTGAAGAAAAGGTTTTTTCTTTTCATTCGTCGTCCTTTGATCTTTCATGCCTTGCTTGACGCATTCCAGTCCGCTTCTCAGTACACGCTGTGCATTCCATGCTGTTCATCAGTCTGGGATTTATATCAGTTTCATAAGCTCGGCTACTCATTAGTGTTCCGTGAAAAACGGTTCATATCTACGTATCGTCGTTTCTAATTGTCCGATCCGTTTGATATCAACCCTTTTGATCCTAATTGAATATATTTGTCCCAAGAAATTTACTTTTAACATGAACGTAAAATTTCATCTCATTAAAGTGTATATTTGTTCCCAGAAAGCTATTAATAATAAGCGATGGATTTTCCATCACATGCACCAGCAAAAACTGTTATCCCAAAAATTATGTCGCGTTTCTAAAGTTACTTTACATCAGCACTTAAAACATCCCGTCAATCTAATTAGAATATTTCTAGGTTTGATTATGTTTTGCACCAACGGAGCCAACGTAAAAACCTCCTGGCGGTCGAGAGTCTTTCTCCTGGCGGTCGAGAGTCTTTCTCCTGGCGGTCGAGAGTCTTTCTCCTGGCGGTCGAGAGTCTTTCTCCTGGCGGTCGAGAGTCTTTCTCCTGGCGGTCGAGAGTCTTTCTCCTGGCGGTGGAGAGTCCTGACGAGGTCTAGCTATGCTGCTCCAGCCAGGTTACTGTGTCTGCTCTCACGGGCGAAAAACTGCAACAGCCTCTACTGACTTCATGATAGCAAAATACTAAACTATCGCTTGAGTGACCGTTTCAATTTTAGAGAACCAATAAAAATTGTGCTCTCTTCCTCTTGGAGGAGAGCAGGGATCGTTCATCATAGTTAATTGTTCTTCTGTGGTGAGGTGCCGCCAGCAGCTGTGTTTGAAGTCTGTCCTGTGACGTTTGTGTAGAAGGAACAGCGACTCCAGCCCTCGAGTTAGGGAGGTCCCCATACAGTGTGGATCGAAAATATCCAATCAGCTTCTAATTTCCTACTACTAAAATAGAAATAGATAGCTCTTTTATACCATGCAGTAACAGTAGATACTCTGCATTGTTGCATGTTTCCAATAAATTTTATACATTTTGTCGACACATTGTCTGATTTTCCTTCTCCATCAAATGAGAGAAGTCAATCGCATGAAGACGTGCGAGGGAATGTGCAGATTAGTTGTCTTTGTTTCCTGCGTAGATTGCAACGCTCAAAATCATGTAAGCTGAACGACTAAAAAATATATTTTCAGATAAATTCGATCCCGTATTCTATTACATGGTTGCAGGACGACTTCCGGTTGGCTGAAACATTGCAATAGAGCTGCGCTTGCTCTCCTTCATGCAGCTGTGCGGCCAATAGTGATGTACTTTGTTTATCTCGGCCAGCTAGCAAAATTGTCGCTTCAGTCAGTGCTGGGGTTTTATAAACATTTTATCGTGTTGAGCTTCTCCTGCCGAAATTTGTACATGAAAAAGCTTGTTTGTTTTAAGCTTAATGGAGTCTAGCATTTGCTATACGATACTCTATTGAGATTTTTTCACGGTAGGTTAGACCCATTGAAGTACAGCTAAGCAGAATAGTGGGGAACCGTGGAGAATTAAGGAAAGTATAATTGGTTTGTGAGAGAGATAAATAGATATTTTGATTCAAATAAGAACATTTTGCCACTTTCTACCTGTAGCGCAATCTACGAAGTGATACTAAAGTCAAGACTGAAATATTACGTCAACACCAGAATACGTGGTACTTCATTAAACTGAAAGAAATAAACTTGTGACTTCGAACAGCGACTACACCACAGTCTGATTCTCTTACTCCACAAATTGACTTCTAAATCTTAATTTTTTTTTATATGCCATAGACTTTTGATTCTGAACTTGAGGCCCCAATATCTACCTCTGAAATTTCGAGGGTGAAGATTTAGCCGCGTAGCTTAAAATTATTCATATTTTTTAAAAAATTTCTGCATATCATATGGTGGCAAAACGTGCTCGAAACCAATAATGTAACGGTGGACTCTTTGGAACAAGGAAAATAACATTTGTTCATACATCTACTACACATTTGTGCAGCAGAAATTACAGTAAGTGATTAGAAAATTTTAAAACACTTAACCAATCGGTAATTAATTTAACTTGTGTTTGCATTTTTTTATACTTGTAACTTGTTTGTTATTTGAACTTGTTTGTTATTGATATCTCACTGAATACATTCTCTCAATTTTACTTCTGTTCTTTACCGAGAACTACATAAAAACTTCCTTTTTTGTTCGAGGTTTTCTCCAATTTAAGATTTTTCATCCTCCTCATTCAAATTGTTTTTAACCTCAATTTATTATTTTGCCTTATTTTACGATGGTTATTTTTTTGCTGGCAGTCAGTAGTGTTTACTGATAGTCAATTGTGTCTGCTGGCAGTCAATAGTGTCTCCTGACGACTAGTGTGCTTATAGTGAATAGTGACAGCTGACAGTCAATAGTGTCTGCTGACAGTCAATAGTGTCTGCTGACAGTCAATAGTGTCTGCTGACAGTCAATAGTGTCTGCTGACAGTCAATAGTGTCTGCTGACAGTCAATAGTGTCTGCTGACAGTCAATAGTGTCTGCTGACAGTGAGTAGTGCTTTCTGGCAGTCGTGATAGTTCAAATGGTCACAAAACCTCCGGAATTACACGACTCGTGTAACATTTCAGTGTTATTCTCTCGTGAGGACGTTATTGTAATTCTCAAATTCAGTGAAGTGTCATCTCTGCATGTAACGTCGTAGCTGGTCCAGCTTATCTGAGGAAGCGGCGTCAGCAGATAGCGCCTCCGTCAGCCTCTACTCAGTCTTCGTCTCCGGCACCGTCGGTGAGGTGTTTCTCAACTGTCTGTTACTCCTAAAATGTATAGTTAACGTATCAAAAATAGAATGAAGATTTTGTGTTCTGTTTTAGTGTCTGTATCTCAAATGTCTGTCAAGAGACATGGTCGGTTTATAACAATTTGGATGACTCGCATGATGAAAGAAAGGACAGTTTTGATGTACGGGCTGATATATAATGGGGTAAAAGTTTCTTGCATGCTGGAAACTTACACGCATTGAATGCAATGAAACCTCCTTGGCAATTTTCAACATTTTATTTAAACTATCGTGTCGGATGATAAAAATACAGGGTACGATAACATAACTTCCTTTTTTCAAAACAAAGCAGTTTAAAAAAATAAGTTACATTGCCGCACCCTGTAGTTTAATTTTTGCCTACTTTCGCATGTTGCAGAGGTTTTCCTGTATCTCAAGAGAGCCTCGAAAGTCAAAAGCAATCTTGCAAATGTTAACTCCCACCGAGACACAAATACAATTGCAAAGGTCTCATAAAAGCTGCATTTTATATTGTCCAGGGTAATTTATTCTCATAGGTACGAGGAGTCCGTGTCAGTATGCATATTACTTTAAATTAGACGTGTGTAGATAATTTGCAATCACTGAGGCAAATTACTATCAAAGAAAGTATGTCTGACCCTGTTGTGATTGCAGATACTTTCAAAACACGCACTACTGATGAAAATTGTGTTCTCAGTATTTAATTTCATCTCACTCTTGCAGCTGTGTCCTATTCCGAACAGCAGGACAGATGATTCTTGGGCACATATGTGGTGATTGCAGACAAATAAGTACCTCTCATCTCGTGTATTAAAGTAAGGCTGAAGTACGAAGCAGTCTAAAAAATTGTAGTAGTATCAGGGACACCACTGCGTTCAACCCTCCTTTTCCTCCCCTCTCTCCTTCCCTCTCTCCTCCCCTCTCTCCTTCCCTCTCTCCTCCCCTCTCTCCTTCCCTCTCTCCTCCCCTCTCTCCTCCCCTCTCCCCTCCCCTCTCTCCTTCCCTCTCTCCTTCCCTCTCTCCTTCCCTCTCTCCTCCCCTCTCTCCTCCCCTCTCTCCTTTGCTCTCTCCTTTGCTCTCTCCTTCGTTCTCTCCTTCCCTCTCTCCTTACACGTCTTCCATTTGATCTGGGGCGCCATGTCGAGTCCCCTCCTGCTGCGCGTAGCCACCATCTCAGAGCACGCCGAGCTGGAATCCTCTGGCCAGCTCCAGGTGAGCAGCTGTGGGTGACAGGTGCAGGTGAGCAGCTGTAGGTGACAGGTGCAGGTGAGCAGCTGTAGGTGACAGGTGCAGGTGATCAGCTGTAAGTGACAGGTGCAGGTGAGCAGCTGTAGGGGACAGACAAGTGATGAGGTATCTGTGAGCAAGTGGAGGTGAGCAGATGCAAGTAAGTGCGTGCAGGGGAGCAGGTGGAGGTGTGTAGATGCAGGTGCTGGAGCAGGTAAGCAGGAATATTTAAAAGTATAAAAAGCACTGGAAAGGGGTCAGTTGTGTAAGATTTTAACTCTGTGGGGACACCACGGAGAGTCTCAGGTTCAATTAGTGTTCATTATGCAACTCTGATCAAAAAATGTGTTCTGACATCACTATTACGAGTCTACGCTATGTTGAAAGAAGGTGGAATGACTCCTGTGGGTTTAATTGTGTTAGTGAATAATGAAGAATGCTTGATGTTATTCAAACGCCGATAAAAATTCAAAAATCGATAAAAAAGAAATATCGATAGAGCGAAGATAAATTGACTTCAATAAAAATGAAAGTTAGAGAAGCTTAAACAACCTTTAATTGGGTTAGATGTTTGGGAAAGTGAAACACTAGAGTAGCAACATTACGAGCACAACACAATAGGACAAACATTTCTAAAACATTTGTTAGGGTACTTCAGAAATAAGCACTTTCTGATGTCAGGGATCTCAGAAGAGCAGTCAATACAAATGTCTGAACATCGAAGTGAATATACGATCAACATAGCACAGGGATGATACATCGGAGAATTCGTGCGAGCTGCAGATGATGTTGGTCAAGATGAAGAAACTCACCACAACAATGAAGTGCAACGAAAGGCGTTGGTTATGCTTAGATTGAATAAAGTTGATTTTAAAGGGAACTCGGATGGATTGTATCGACTGGGATTTAGTGAGCGTAAATCAGATATTACAATGAAATGGCTTGAACGGCGTGGGCTCACAAAAAGTTAACAGAGAAATGACGTTTGAAAATTGCATCGTTACGAACACCCAGGTGCCGTTCAAAAACTCGTGATTCTGAGATCTTGAACTGACCGCAAACATTCAAACCAGCCAAGGTGAGTCCTCGAGGCAAGCTGGAATCAAGGAAAGCGTGGAATATCCAAATCCGGACGCTACAAGACAGATACGAATAACCTTCAGGACGAGTGGCTTTCTAGATGGAGACGGGCGAGACAGAGAAATTACCAGGAATAGCTGCCTCACAAGGCCCTTCCAGAAAATCTGTAATGGAAGGTTTCCAGGTAACAGAAGAAGGTCAGAGCATGTTTCTAAAGCACCTTATAAAAAAAGACGGAAAATACGGGTGAAGTCCTCACAGACGTCACCTTCCAGTGTGTCTGCGTCTAGTAAATGAAAGTCCCCTTCTCTTCTCCAGCTCGATATCTACAGAAACTTGCACGTTTTTATTATTTTAGGCTTTTATTTGTTGGAAAAGGGGAGTTTTAAACCAGTAATTTCTATAATAATGCAGGTTGTATTCAGCGAACTAGAGTCGATTTGTAAAGAAGTTTCGATGCGTTAAAAAGTGTCAATGCATAGAGCTCCAATTTCATTAAGATTGCAATCCTGAAGTGTTAGATAGTCATATCTTATTAAAATTCATATTAAGAAATTAAGCCTAAATTTGCAAGTAGAGTAAAACAGTCGCTCTTCAATATTTTTTGAATGTATAAGAATATTTTAACGCACAAATCTACAGTGCGTTACACAATAATGACTGTACACTTTGATAAAGCGAAGCATAAAATATGTACTTTTGTAAGTTGAAGCAGGTGAAGTAATGGTGAAATCGACATGAAAATATCATGCTGGGCAGCTGAGGCTTTCACAGACACGCTACTGCCACGGCTTTTAAAATTACTGCAGAGTACATACATAGTACAGGGTGCGGCAACATAACTTCCTTTTTTGCCTCTCAAAAAGTGATGAAAAAAGGAAGTTATTTTGTTGCACCCTATACTTCATCTCTGGGTGGTACGGGATAGCTCGTAGATGGCATCTGCAAAATATTATATAGGGAATCTATTTATATTATATATTTTATATTAAAATATTAGGAAATCTATTTATATCTCTGGGATCAGAAAAAAATGAACTTCCTATGTTATTTACTCCAAATTCTAAGCATTTGGCTTTATTATTAATTACAAATTGAGAGCTTTGGGCTTCGGTAACAAAATTGTAGTAGATTAGAATAGAATGAGACTATAAGAACGAACCTTCTGGCCCATTCTTGGGTCGGATAATTACTTCGATAATTATTCGGTTATTTACCCAAGTCCCATGCCGTATTTCAAGCCGCGTCAACCATGTCGGCAGCGGGATTCGAACCCGGGTCTTTCCGCTCGCAAGCAGATTCACTCACCAGTCGACCAAGCTGGTGCTTCGTATTTCATGGTTCTGATCAGAGAAATAAAGTAAAGCACCGGCTAATCGTTCACAGCAGCAAACATGTTAATACATTCTTATTAGAACCCTTCCTTATAGCTGGAAACATAGAGTGAATGTTTAATTTTATTTTAAACATCAGATTTGATTATCAACAATCCTCACCAAACACTTCCTGCTGACCTATTTTTTATTGCTTCTTCACGATGTTTTTAATCTCAATTTTGAGTTCAGATTATTATTCTTTCAAATGTTTCGCCTGAACGCTGCAGGACCTGGCAGACGACGACCATGGCGGTGGTGGGGGACGACAGCGAGAGAATCTGGGCGAGGAGTAAGTGGGGAGTAGATGAGGAGTAGGAGGGGAGTAGATGAAGAGTACGAGGGGAGTAGATGATTAGTAGGAGGGGAGTAGATGAGGAGTAGGTGGAGAGTATAAGTAGAGTAGGAAAGAATAAGAAAGAAGGACGGTAAGAATGCAGAAGAAGTTGGATGTACTGCGCTAGTCTGGAGTCAGGGGGAATAGCGTGGGGAGGAACAAAGCACCTACAGTAGCCCCGTGGGGACACGATGCTAGCTGGGGTTGGTAACACTCTCCATCCTCCTTGTCTCTTTCTCTTTGTCGAGAAAAACCTGCAATCGAAGTGGTGACTCTCAACTCTAGATATTTAGACTATTGCCATGTTTATAATATCTCTTTTTCGTTACTTTATATGAGCGTATTGTAAAATTTTTGATTATCTCACGTGATGAAAGCCAGCTTCGATTTTTGCATTGCCACTCATTCCATCCTTTAGTGCAGTGGTTCCCAATCTGTGGTACGCGTACCACTAGTGGTACGCGAGGGCCTTCCAGGTGGTACGCGAACACTTTCGGGGTCATGAACAATTTTTATTTTGTTATATTTTACTTCACAAAATGTTTATTGCCTAACATAGGGTAATCTGGCAACGATTTGTAGTTAGCAAATCTTAGTTGATTTGCGTGTTCTACTTGTACAATTATGGAAATAAAGTGATATCTGATCGAATTTAGTTTCTCTGGAACCAGGTGGTACGCGGCGACTGTACGGGACCTCCAAGTGGTATTTGATCACAAAAAGTTTGGGAACCACTGCTTTAGTGGAACCCTCACTTGACCCTGTAAGAGTTATGTGAGGGTCACAGGATCATCTGAGGGCCACAGGGTTATGTGAGAGCCACAGGGTCATGTGAGGGTCACAGGGTTAGTGAGGGTCACAGGGTCATGTGAGGGTCGCAGGGCTATGTGAGGGTCGCAGGGCTATGTGAGGGTCAGAGGGTCATGTGAGGGTCACAGGGTTATGTGAGGAACCCCTCATAAGAAAACACAGTTCTATTCTTCATAGGCAAGTCAGATGCAGCCGAACATTCCGAATGAAGGTGCTACCTACTTCAGCATAACTTTATTTCATCTTGTTGACAGGAAATGTTTTTATTACGATTCAAATTTAACTTAGGAATTATTTCCTAACTCAAGTTGAAAGTTAGCATCCTGCTTCTAAGTTGATCAACATCGTTTCTAAGTTGACCCAACATCGTTTCTAAGTTTACCCAATATCGCTTCTAAGTTGACCCAACATCGTTTCTAAGTTTACCCAATATCGCTTCTAAGTTGACCCAACATCACTTCTAAGTTGACCCAACATGGCTTTTAAGTTGACCCAACATCACTTCTAAGTTGACCCAACATGGCTTTTAAGTTGACCCAACATCACTTCTAAGTTGACCCAACATCACTTCTAAGTTTACCCAACATGGTTTTTAAGTTGACCCAACAAGCAACAATTGTCAGGAAAAAGTAGCCCTGAATTAGAATTTTTCCGCCTGAATCGACGAGAATCAGCGGAAGACCAGCGAACACGTGGGACTTGAGACTGCAGAGCGAGAAACCGAGAAATAGATGCAATATTTCATCTTTAAAATTTATCCAAAATTTTAGTTCTATTTGACGATGTGCCTTAATCATATCCTTTGTTCAAGGAGCAAAATAAAGAACTGTTGTTTTTCTTGTCAGCAAAATTTGACTAACGAACCATTGATACCTTTTAAATGTACACAATTTGGTGCATACCTTGAGCAACGCAACACTGAAGTGTGTGTATTTCTTTTTACTAGCGTAAGTTGAATGATTGTATATTCATTTATAGCTAAGTATATTTCAGCTACTGAAATTGTACGCTGCTTTTATAAAATGTCTAATGCATAATACTACCACAACTTATTGTTCTAGTAGCAAGTTATGGTTAGTCTAATACCCGAATCTTATACTTCTTAAATAAATTAATTTTTAACTCATTTTTAGCATTGCGTTACCATGAAACTAGCAACAATTTTAGCCCACACCCTCCCAAAGTCATGAACTACCACATTTATTCACCTTATTTCCTAATGATTGCCTTTTCTTCCCCAAGGGAACCCGACTCCTCCCCAAGTCCCGCACTGTCGAGACCTAGTAGCCTCATCGAGCACGACGCTCCTTCCCCAACATTAGACCCTCTCTTGCTGGCCTCCCTCTCCGTTTTGTCAAATAACACCGACATCCCCATTCAGGCTTCCCCAGGGAGCTATGAAAGCTGCACTCCGTGGGGGGATTTCTCCCACCCCAAAACCTCGACTGCTGCTCGGGCAAAGATTGTAAAACCTGTTGTCCAGCGTCCTACGTCGTTGGTAGGCCTGTCTAATGCTAGGAATACTAGCACCAGCAACCGAAGCAACAGCGGCAGAAACAACAGAAGGGGATCCCAAAGCAAACTACCGCTGCTGCGGACCGGCAGTAATTCGTCCTGTTCCCCTTCTTCTTCTCCTTCCCCCTCTTCCCCATCTGCCAGTAAACTCAAGCACCGACATTCGTTTTCCGCATTCGGGAAAGAAAAAAGCTCTTCCCCATCTTCCCCGTCATCGCCATCTCGAATCCCCGTCCCTACATTGCTGCACAGTCCCCACGCAGTCCCCAACGACGCCTTCATTTTTCCCATAGTGGGAGCAGCGGCGGGGAGGCGCATGGGGAAAGTTCGCTCACAAACAGTAAGACGCTTCAAAAACCGTCGCATGAATGAAAAATCATGGAACTAACGTTTAAATATTCATTAAATCTTATCAAATGTTGCAGTAGGTCGTAAGTCTAAAAATCTCATAATATGAAATTAAAAATCGGCTTTTGCCGATCGTAGCGTCCCTAGAGTTGCCCAGCAGTTGTAAGAGTTTGAGATTCCACTGACTGACGTGTAGCTGAGCTAGGCAATTGAGTGGTAATCCCTGTATAATTTAAGTGTTTAATTAGGCGCGGGCTTATTTCAACGTTCAGATGATAAATGTACTCATTCAACAACAATTGCATTCAGAGATCATTAATTTTTCACTAGGCTTATTCGTATAGTAAATTAAGTGTTACATTATTAAATTAAAAACGTATCTGACTCATAATTCAAATTATATGAATTGCATGTTTCATAAATGCTATTATATTCCTAGTTAAGCCACCGTAGCTTTTTCTTATGTATGTTGGTGGTACTGAAACTGCTGAGTAATATTCTCAATGTTCTCCAAGCTTCAGTTCCGAGAAAAGTTCGTAACGGAACTGTCCATTTACGACACTGTCAGTGTGTCCATCGGAGAGGCCTGGACAGCAGGTGAACCACCTGTGAACAAGGCAACTCCAGCCCCAGCACCACCTGAATCCTCCTCAACCTCTGTTGAAGTCCCCAACCTGTCTCTACCCCTCGACTCAGAAGCTGAACTGACGAACTCCGCTCTTGTTTCCTCCCCTTCTTCCTCTTCTGGTCGGGGCTCTGAGGAAGCACTTCATTCGAATTCAGCGGCACCTAAGGAGCGAGTGATGCCCCAAATTCCCCTAGGGGTGTACCTCTCTACAGAACGCAGCACCGGCTGTCACTTTGTGTACAAGGTGTCACCTATGTCTGTTCTTGCAGACATGAGACTCAGGTGAGTCACGTCAGCTGAAGTGGGAGACAAAATATGATCAGGCAACAGCCTCACGGCGCCAACAGTCTGTATTCATATCATCATCTCCAGTATTATTGCCTAACTACTGCTCCTGATCCTAAACCTCTCATTTTTTCCAGTATTTGGAATATAAAAATATCATTTCAAAAGCATGAACCAGGGTTGTGGAGGAAAGCGTGATGTACATATAGAGAATGGGAAGAATGAGAGAAAAACATGTTCAAGTATTTGTGAGGTATGAGTGAGGTCGACTAGTACGAGTGTGCAGAGAGCACACTACTACAGATATGTTCAAAAGTAAGCCTTCATTAGCTTACTAAAGGACTTCACGACCACTTTGCTTTTCCAGAGTGGGTGACCGCTTGACCCGCATCAACGACTTGAGTGTGGAGACCTGGTCCCACAACACTGTCCTCGAGTTCATCCGCAGTCTGTCCCTGAACACCGGAACCTCAGAAGCGGACGGCAATGTTCATCCGCATGTAGACCAGTCAAGCAGCACATCGAAGACAGTCTTGTTGTCGTTGGTAAGTGTCCAGGGCAGTGTCATGGGTGTCATGACTTAACAAACAGGTTTGCGTCATGGTGCCCAACACCGCATGTGCAGGGCATACAGTAGAAAAGTTTTGCTAAAAAGTATCATAGGTCTCTGTATTATTTACCTAAGGGACGATATTCAGCGTCAATAATCCGGGTTAGTTACTGGAATCCTATGAATTGCAGTAACTAACTGCAAGCTAACTCAATCTAACCTATCGTGGTTACACATTCTTAACAAAACAAACTTGCGTAAGTAATAATTTTTTCTTGTTGATACGATGAATTATGGAACAATTTTTCCCTGTCCCAAGAGTCTGATATCAGATCAGATGAAGGCAGAGTGGCTTGTTTTCAATCCAGGAGCAGAAAGAACATTGTTTAGTAGTCTCAAACGACAACGCGCTGGAGCTGGTAGAACCACAATTTAATTCCCTCTGTGTACTACAATGTACTATCTCTCACGGTGACCTACTCTTTTAATCTAAAACTGATAAAAAGCTCAAAATGGATACATAATTTCACTTTCAATTTAATTTAAATGTATGCAAATGAAGAGCTTTAGTACATAGCTCTACTGCGTGTCGTACGTTAGTGCAACTCCTGAACGCTTTGTAGCTGCAGCGGGCAGATGTGTGTTCTCTAGGACGCGTGGGTGCTGTGAGATGTGAGCTTCAGATCGAATGTTGGCGCCTGTAGAGCATTGCAGCGGAGTACTTTGTATCAGTAAGAGTTTATAACTCTCATGTATTGTGATTTTAATCCGTTTAAGCGATATTTAATCCTGCTAAAGGGATAATTTATATTGTGACTGATAGGCACGAGTTATGAAAAGATGCATATGAATTTACAATAAACAGTATTAAAATGCTAACAAAAATTCAATTTTCTAGTGGGTTTCTATGTTCGTAACGCAAACAGCGTAGCAGGAAGGGTACTGTGACTGAAGTGTACGTGTATTCCTTCTGCATAGAAGATGAAAATGGGAGTAGTAGTTCGAAAAGCATTGATTTATAGCTTGTAGTTTTAAAGGAAGTAGAATAATATTGAAAAGTAGAAATAAAACTGGTATGGAAACTGCATTTTGTAACGTAGAAGAATATTAATATATACAGGGTTACAGAACAAAACTCATTTTTTATTGAAAAAAATTATTTCGTGGTGGGACTTTAACAAACAGTAAGCAATTTACTAATCAAAGACTACAAAAAATATATATATATATTCAAAATGCTTCCCTTTTGCCTTCACTACTTTGCAAAGTCTATTTAAGGAAAGTCTTTAATGGCTGCACAAACTACTTGTAAAAGTATTTTATCGCAACATTTATTCAATTTTGGCTTTAGAAATTTGATACTCTGGTAAAGAGTAGGTCAATTGTTCATTTTATCAACATTCTGTTGATTTTGAAGTTTTTCCCTAGTTCGAATACTTCGGATGGACTCAGTCCCTTTTCATGTTTCTCTATAATGAACGTTCGACGCAATTCTGCAGATATTTTCAATGCCAATTCAGCACAAAATGAGATATATCTTAGATAATAAATTTTATAAAATTACATTGGGTAACATTTGCCAAGTAATAATCATTAAACCGGATTTGAAAACATGTAACAGGAATTATGCCACACCCTGTAAATCTAACTCCGAAAGTGTATTTTGAAATGATGAGACACTGATGATTAGTGTAGTGTCCGGGTACGTTATCAACGTGGAAATGAAATTGATACATAGTATTGATATTTGGGGAAACACTATTCATTCACTGCAGACTTTTCACTGTATGGATTCAACTTCTCCCCTCCCTTGCAGACCTTGCGAAGAGCTGCTCGACAGTCCCGCACGCCTGACGCTGTTGCTCCCGAGGACAGAATTGAAGCAAGACTCGTGATGGACCTGACAGGTGAGTTCAGGGTTGTTGTTGAGTCGTGACTACCAGGCAGATTTGAGAAGTTTCTGAACAATGAAATGCACTGAGTCTGACAAATCAGGTGAGCTTTCAGAATCTTTTAAGCTTTAAAAATTATTCCGACCTTAGACAACACACGAGCCTTGGTAATTATCATCAGGGAAGCCTTGATAATCAGGGAAGCCTTGATAATCAGGGAAGGCTTGATAATCAGGGGAGCCTTAATAATCAGGGTCGCCTTGATAATCAGGCGAACCTAGTTCATTAGACAAGCTTTTGTAATATGCCAAGCTTTAAAAATTGACTGAGTTTTGAGAATTACATACATCAACTTTGGAATCCGGCAAATCAAACTCCGTAAACAATGGAAACTTCACAGCCGTAGAAATTTTCCGACTCTGGAACTTTGTGACGAGGTGAGTCAGAGGGGGAAATTTTGAAAAGCAACAACAGACTACGCCAGGTGAAACCTTGAAACAAAGCACAGAACTACACCAAGCGGTGCGACGGTTGTTCTACCAATGCTACTGAGCACTAAAAATGACGGCAACTGAGGGAATGACGGTAACTCAGGGAATGACGGCAACTGAGGGAATGACGGTAACTCAGGGAATGACGGCAACTGAGGGAATGACGGTAACTCAGGGAATGACGGCAACTGAGGGAATGACG
>VCRD01001225.1:22872-44604 GCA_006783055.1 Trinorchestia longiramus
TCTAAGTCCCAGCTGTGGAATTGTTCTCGCTCCTAGCACTGTCGCTCGCACTTATTGCCTTGCTGTGATGACCCCCGTTGGTTTCCTGAATCCTGCTTATATAGTCTGGTGGTGTTTTCTAGAAATACGCCTCCTAACTTTTGGCCCCTCCTTTCACTATGGTCTTGATTGTTTCCGCTTCCGTTTCCGTTTGCGGTCTTGCTTCCGTTTACGTTTGCGGTTGGCTTTTACTGGGTCTGTCGCCCAACTGCTCGCATTCCCCACATGCCTATTCACCTTCCCACATCCTGTATAATGTATCCCCTACATCCTTACATGTTCACATCATTCAACATCACCATGCCTTAACACTACTATCACCACATCCCTACTATCACCACAATTCAGAGTCAGTATTCAGAGTCAGTATTCAGAGTCGGTATTCAGAGTCAGTATTCAGAGTCAGTATTCAGAGTCAGTATTCAGAGTCAGTATTCAGAGTCAGTATTCAGAGTCAGTATTCAGAGTCAGTATTCAGAGTCAGTATTCAGAGTCAGTATTCAGAGTCAGTATTCAGAGTCAGTATTCAGAGTCAGTATTCAGAGTCAGTATGCATGGGGACAACAACAAGAAGGCTGGGCTAGCTACATCAGGGCTGGTTGTTGCGGGAGAGTAAAGCAGTTGCTGCTGGCGGTATTGTACAGCAACACACGCACACGGAGTCCAAGAACATGGAGGCCACCGAGTCAACAGTTGCTCTGATTTCACTTAATTTACTACATTATACCAGTGAAAATGTTACAAACATAAAATCCGAGGTGTACTTGATAACCCGAGGTGTATCTGCGAAATACATATTAACGTCCAGTTTCATTATTTAAGAATATTCAGCACAACCTAGAGTATTAACATGCACGAGTACTCAGACATGCAGGAAGTAAATAGACATCTTTAATTTTATAAATTCTTCATTTATTATGCAAAGTGAACAATTGAAATGTAGTAGATAGGTAGGACTACTTACTTCAGTATTTAGTAGACATTCCTTTGCAGTTTTTAGGTCAAAAACCCTTTTTGACATTGAACTGATGAGCTTTGCGATTGATTTTTGTAGAATTTCTATTCACTTTTCACGTAACAATCGAAAAAATTCATCTTTAGATGAAGGTTTGCGTTGAGTTTTTCGAATAGCTCTTTCTGATGTACTCCAAAGATTTTCAATTGGGTTCATGTCTGGTGATTGACTCAGCCAAGGAAGCTTTTTGGCCACGTTTTCAGTCAGCCATTGTTGAGTCCTGTTTGCTGTGTGGGATGGAGCTCTATCGTATGAGAATAAAAACTCATATTTCTCTATGTGATTGTGTGAATAAATCGTAAGGAGTTCTTGCTTAAGTATTTCGATGTATTTTTCAGAGTTTATGGTCCTACAACGCTGAAAACATAAGATTAATAGATATAAAAATTAGAAAAATGAAGGTGTCTATTTACTTTTTTCATGTCTGTGTACAGTGGAGTAAGTTGGTGAAACAATAAGTGGAATGCAAAAATAAGAGTAGAGTGTAGTAATGAATGTTTCAGTAACGCTATCGTAGTAAGCGTAGTATCGGCGTGGCATCGAACATGGTGTTGAGCATATTAGTAAACGTAGTATTGAGGATAGATTGAGCAAAGCTTTGAGCATAGAATTGAGCGTATCACTGAGCATGGCAATGCGTGCTGAACTGAGCAATGTATTGGGTGCAGTGCTGTGAGAATAGTGTATATGAATGTATATGTTTGAATCTACTGACAGACGAAAAAATGTATTGCAGACAATGAATCTTTAAATTCTGTAATTCCACATTACAGTCGATTGAACCACGAAACTGATGGAAGATTTTCAACACAAAAATCATCGTTAATTCAACCACAAAGCTCATAATTAATTCAATCACAAAAATCTCCATTAATTAAAGCACGAAAATCTCTTTTTTTATGCGACCACGAAAATCTCCATCAATTCAACCAGGAAAAATCTCCATTAATTAAACTAGGAAATCTTTATGAATTCAAACACGAAAATATCCATTAATTTAACCGCAAAAATCTCCATGAGTACGACCACAAAAATCTGCAGTTAGAAAAATCTTCATTAATTCAACTACGAAAATCTCCCTTAATTCACTAACTAGTGTGCCGGGGCGGTAAGGTATCGTGTCCTCATTATTGAGCACAACATGGCGTCAGGTTTCATCATGTGTCCTGCTCCTGCGTTGCTGTTCTGCCTGAATTACCTAGAAATGCCGCCTGAGTTTCCTAGAAATGACAGAACCGCCACGCACACACACAGACACGCACGCTGTACGGGTGCCAGCTGCCCGACGCCAGCACGTCAAGGCTTGAAGAATCATATTCGAGCTCGTCTTCAACTTTTAATCCACTAATCACAGCTGAAAAAAACGTATAGCAAGATCAACAGCAGCCAACTATTTGCCAGAATTGTCCCTGCTATCTCTGTCAGTTTTATTTGTTGTATTTTGTGCGTCTGTCTTTTCTCCCCGGTGCTTCTGCACCAAACTCATCGTTTCACTCACGCACATGTGGCATCGATGTTTTTTCTGCCGCGTGCTTCAGAAAACTGAACTCTGACCACTGCATCGCGCGCAGATGCGTTTAATTAACGAATATATGTAAATCCCAGCGACAATGACGTACAATTAATCGAAATAAAAGTTGTAACCGCTAGGATTTCGTCGTTCGTGGAATGTTTGTAATGATATCCTAGACATTGCGGCGTCCCATAAGGGGTACAAAGGAGAGTTCAGAATTGGCACTTGACACTCGTGTTGGGCTGCGGTGCCTGACTTTTCGAGAGCCAGTGTGCTTGTAGCCGGTGTGTTGTAAGGATGTACACGTGTCCGTGAAGATCAAACTGCCCAAGTTGTCATGCGCTCGAAGAGAGCTGAAAACCTGATCGTCTGGATAGGCTTTCCGTGTTCCCATAGACGGGACATTACGTTAGGACGCTTGTTTTTACTGGTATGTCCTCCATGAAAACCACATTGGCATCCTTCCCTAGATTGAGTTCTCAGTAATTTTATGCTGTGTATTTTTTTAACACGTTAAAGTATTTATTTATATACACGTTGTATTTCCTGAATAAAATATCATGATGCTGTTAGTTGCATAATTATTTTCATTCATATCATCCCTTTCATATAATTCAATCATCTACTAACCAAAGCATCATTGATATTCCTCAAAGAAAACCATTTTCCTTTTCATACGTTATTACGAATAAATTAATACGAATATAATACGTTACATCCGTCGTGTTTTATAAATCCTTAACCTTAACTGCAATTTCCAGAATTATTTTTACAGCATGCGCGTTAATGATAAAAGATGCTCGTAATTTAATTCTGCTTGGTTAAAGTAAAGTGTCAGTGATCGAAATTAAAATGCTGTTGCACAATTTCCATCCAGAAAAAACAGAGCTAAAACGACACTCAATACGAACATGTTTATTTTAACACGTTGACTCCGAAGTGGTACGTATGTGTACCACTTAGGTTAGGTTCTGTAATTTTTTTCAGCTCCTTCTAGTGACTATGCGTACAAAGTGAAGTTTTACACCAATCAGGCAATCGGAGGCAACGTGTTAACATTAACGGTGAGGGAACTGCAGGCAGCGATGGAAATTAAATTTGGTTGGGAATATTGCATCAAGTAATTGATGTACACTTCTCATATTCTGTAGACGTGCCTGTGAGAGACCTGGATTAGGTACTTGTTTGGCTTTGATTCTTCTTCCAGGTTCGCTTTCAACTTTGACTTGGCTCCCTCTTTGCGCATTTGCGATGATATTTAATCGCTAAAATAGTAGTAGTTTATTTTGAAAATGAAGATGCTCTATTATCGTGATGTTTTCCTCTCAGGGAATAAATATTTTAAACTTGTTTAATGACAAGGCAAATAATAGATATGGCAGCATCCTTGCAAAACTTCTTGCAAGATAATGCATCTGCTCACACATCTATTAGCGGGAGCTTTCGGAATAAGTCCATCATGGTTGGTATTGTATATTTAAATATTTACCCATTAAGGACGGGAATTATACCATGATGTTTTAAAAAAATACTGAGTGCTACTAGCTCCCACAACCCTCAGAATTGTGTTGTATGAATTTAGGAAGAATTGCAATGGAGTTTGTACTCGAAAACGGCCATCCCATTTTGCTCATATAAAAATATTTTATATGACTTTATATATAGTCACATAAGTCGTACGAAACTGCGTTCAAAAAAATGGATGCGTCCGGTAACTAGGTTAAGTTCAAAATCAAATCCCATATATGATGGGTGGCAGAAGAACTCGATTGTTTTCTAAAGAGAAAGTTTGAAGCTTTGCATCCTTTTTTTTGGAAGGGGGGAGGTCGAGCCGCCCATGCAACATTAATGTGTTTCTCTCACTGAGAGCACAGATCTAATTTCAACCCACTAAAGTTTCTTACCTAACCTCGCTGTAAAGATATTAAATAATCGAGAAAATTAAATTGACTTCCACCAGTAAGCGAATTGATAAAACTTCTGTCGTCATCACTTTACTGACCATACAGATCAGTTCCCTTGGTTTGTCCGTCTCTTAATTGATCAATTTATCTAATTTGTTTCACCACTTGATCCCTGATTTCCTCCTGACGGTGCTCTGTACGTTGCTACAGGCGTACAGCTCTCATTGATACACGTATTACGACCACTTCTCCGTTCCCAACCCGCTCATGTGTCTGCATTCTCTTAACTAATGCCTACTTTAAAATTTCGCCTCATCAAATTGACGTTTCGGTTACACTCACCAGCAGCAGCAGCTGTGTCAGATGCACCTCCCACATGCATCAATAATTATTCTTTCAAACAATCGCCATTCTCTTTGTAATTTTCCATTACTTCTCCAAGTTCGATTATTCTGTTACATGATGCTTTAACTCGAGAAGAAAGCAATTTGTATCCGAGACACGAACATGAATCGCTCCTCGATTGTATCTAATTTTCTCGCTTGCGTCATTTGCCCCTGTTGTCCGTGAATACTAAGCTCTTCGTTACCACACTCGTGCTTTCTAACTTACCCGTTATTCACCCGTTATTCACTTGTTATTCATTCGTTATTCACTCGTTGGTCACCTACTCGCCCGTTACTCACCCGATATACATCCGTTACCCACCTGACCCCTAACACTGACCCACGGCCGTTACCGTCTCCTCAGTGGTGTTGTTGAGTGTCATCGTCGACAGAAGACAAGCTGCAGCCTGTCAACCAGACGGTGAGTTATGCCCCTGTATTTGTACAGCCTGTCAACCAGACGGTGAGTTATGCCCCTGTATTTGTACAGCCTGTCAATCAGACGGTGAGTTAGCTCCTCTACTCGTCAACAAACTTGTATTCATTCTCCCAATCCAATTTGAGTGATTTTGATTCTAGTTTCACATGTTCTTCTTTCACCAGCTTTAAAAATATACATAACTAGCGAAATTATGGGGAACAGTTGAATTGTTGATGTTCCTGTATGTGTTCAGTGTTCTCGAACCCCAGCAGAACACAGGAATAAGCTCAGAGCCCTGACTTATGAACCACTGGACACTCAGCGCTGAGTTCAGCTGGCATTAGCGTCAGCCGTGCGCTAACTCTACACGCAGTCAGCTGCGTGCTGACACTACACACAGTCAATTTCCGGGCAGTGAAACGTTGGTGTAAAAAACACGCTCGACTTAGATTCCGAGAAATGCAAGTACTTTGTACATATTGGATACCTGCATGCATACGGGCGCATAGTTCACGCTCGGGGTTTGATTTGTGTTTTTGGGACGACCACCGTGAAGCTGTCGACTGATGTGAAACAGATGAAGCTTTCATCCGTTGACTGACAGTACAAGTACAAGTGCATCAGTCGTGATGCCGCCGGCTGAAAAAACGCAGATGTGCTCATGTCTGCCTCGTATCGCTATGTCTTTATGTGTAAACGTCGTAAAACAGAACTTCTGTAGACTCCTTTGGTTTCCTTACATTCCACATAGAAAACGCACTATGTTAGGTTAAAAGTCATATGGTTTGCTCAAAATGCAATTGTCCTTGTGTAGGGTGCTGGGGGCTCGGGCTGGTTGCTTGATCTTTTTCAATATATTATTTCAATGTTGACTCATGCGCTTCCTGTTGAGTTAGCACAGACAGATGATGCGTCTGGTCCTTGACTCCCCTCATGCCTTACAGATCTTCGCTTGTGTAGTAATGAGATTACAACACAGTAATATACATGAGATTTCTTTGCATGTCTCAGAGATCTTTGCAATCTCCCTATATAGGGAGATTACTGTGTGTGCGTAGGGAGATTACTGTGGTTACGTACGGAGATTGCCCTGTTTGCGTAGGGAGATTACTGTGGTTACGTACGGAGATTGCCCTGTTTGCGTAGGGAGATTGCCGTTTTACGTAGAAAGATTGCCGTATTTGCGTAGGGAGATTACTGTGTTTGCGTAGGGAGATTATCGTGTTTGCGTAGGAAGAGTGCCGTTTTTGTGTACGGAGATTGCCGTGTTTGTATTGGGAAATGACTATCTCCCTGCTCAGTTCAGATCAGTAAGAAGGTTGGAGACTCGGGAGTCACGTCTGTACAGTTTCTTCTCACGGTGTCGGCAGTAGTCATACTCGTTGGTGATGTTGCGTGCCTTAACATATGCCAGATGTTATGCAGCTCACTTCAGAGAGAGAGAGAGAGAGAGAGAGAGAGGAAGGGGGAGAAGGAAGGGGAGTGGGAGGGGGAGGAAGGGCACGTCGCTAAAGCACATAAAGTGTATTTGATTGCCTCGCAGAGATGCCGCTCTTTGCTGCGATAAACACTCGAGAAAATCTGTTAAGGCAATTTTTTTCTTATGGAGTATGGAACATGCTGAGCAGCTTTCTTACAGATTTATAATTCGAGCGCCATGTTTTCTTTGCAGATGACATGGCGCTCAAAATGTCGCAGAAAGTTATTTCGAACACTTACGTTCTGGCCGAATTGTTTAGTATTGTTTGTTGAATTTAAGCGAATACTATGCTCGTTCATTTATTAATTCATGAATAATGCTATGGAACCGAAACATTTTTTGCTGATAGAAACAATACATTTAGTTCTTTAATTACCAAAAAATAGAAATAACGCACTTTTTCTGATGGGGACTGTTCATCATTTTTGCCTGATGTATACGTCCATGAGGACAAATTCAACGCCTGAGTGAAGGAACTTCAGAACGATAAAGCAACAAAAATACATCAGGCACGTTGCTGACAGTGGAATCATGGCCACACTGATGTCCTTTACAAAGTCATTCACTTTTTTCTCATCAATTTTAGTTTCTCTTTTATTTTGAATGATATTTTTGTTCTCATCGTTCCCGCCATTTTTACGCATCGTGAACAGCTTTCAACTAATTTTGTACTCGTTTTGCTTGCGTCAAAAATGATGAAAGCTGCAACTGCAGACGTAAGTACATGATTCTGTTTTCGCAGTGCGCGATTCAATGTCAAGAATTTGCGTGTATGAGTGCACTCGCATTCAGCGCTAATAAAACTGCTTATGTGTGTCAGTGGAGTAACATAAAAACTCATGGCATAACAAACGCGATTGAAACATGCATTTTAAGTAACATTCAAGTTCTTTTACATTTTATGCTAGAAGCTCAGACGAATTTGCTAACTCGAGACAAACACGACTGACTTTCATGGACGAATATTTTGTTTCTCGCAGATTTTTAGGTAAATTTTGCACCATAGTTTCATTCCATGAGAAATTTGCATTAGTCACCACATGATTCGAGGGAATTAATACTGTAATAAACAAGGTCAACTTTACGTCGGAATTATGCTGTTTTCTTAAGCAACATAAACTTTACGTCGGAATTTTACTGTTTTAAGTGACGCTAACTTTTCGTTAAAGTATGAATTTCTAAAGTAAAATTAACTTTGCGTCAAAATTATTACACGCTGCCTCGTACAGGCAACCGAGACACCACAAAATCCTATTTTCCTCTCGCTAGGTAAAAGTGTGTAAGCTGAACACTTCAATATTATCTTACATAAATATTATATGATATCTGCTGCTCGAGGACTTGCGTTACTTTTTTCGTGCCTTGTGCTTGCAGGGGCGAGGCTGCAGGGCGTGCAGATGAGGGAAGACCGGGTCCACCACTCCAACAGCGTCCTCAGCAGGATACTGGCAGCCGGGGAGTCGAACCGAGCTCTCCTCATCCGTGGTCCTGCGCACGCTGGTGCTAGCGCGCTCACGCTGGGGTACACAGGCACCAACCGCACGGACGGTGAGCCTTGAAACATGTGTTCTGTGTTGTCGTGGCTCCATTCTGGTGGCCCCCTCGTTTAAAAATTAACACTTTGACTGCGATGTGCGCTGTGTGGTGGTACACGAGATCTTGTTATGTGCATATATGTCACAGTCAAAGTGTTCTGTCATGTTCATGACGCAGATTTCAAGGCTCAAAAATTTTACAGATTTTTGCATCGGGTTTTGTCTTTTGAAATAGGTAAATTTCTGTTATTTTCTTCGTAGTGCTAGGCATACAGCATTTCAAATTCACGAATAGATTTTGTTAGAGAGCGTTCTTTGTACTTTTGAGGAGGTGTGAAATGATAAAATGCAAATAAAACGAATTTTTTAACATTTTATACCATGTAAAGGGAGATAGAAAAGAATAGAATAGAATAGAATAGAATGAGGCTATAGGAACGAACCTTCTGGCCCATTCTTGGGTCGGATAATTACTTCGATAATTATTCGGTTGTTTACCCAAGTCCCATGCCGTATTTCTAGCCGCGTCAACCATGATGAAAACTGCAACTGGGGAGATGCTTAAGAGGTTAAAAAGTGGCTTGAAAAGAGTGGCATTACACTAGTTTTCTTACTCATGTAACTTTTTCAAAACCTCCAAAAGTTTTTGAACTAATTTTCTGTATTTTTCCAAGCCTTATTTTTGAGGACAAATTCCCATTTGACAAAAAGTCACAGCGTAAATGTGATCCCTTCTTAATTTGTGCATTAGGGTGCGTGCGGGTGCACCGCTATAGAATCCCTCCCTCTCTGGGGAGTGGGGGTGGGCAATCGGTGCTTCTGGAGGCCCCCAGTGGGGGGATCTTCGTGAGTGCCGTGTCGGGGAGCTCTGGTCCATCCCACCTGGGGGTGATGGTTAGCTCTGCAGCCCCCCAGAGTGTGACCACCGTCGACGCAAGGTTTTTCAGAATTGCACCTAGCGACGGTGAACGCCACTTCTTAATTCACATGCAGACAGGTGAGATGGAGGGTGCAGACAGGTGAGATGGAGGGTGCAGGCAGGTGAGATGGAGGGTGCAGACAGGTGAGATAGAGGGTGCAGGCAGGTGAGATGGAGGGTATGAACAAGGTTCGGTGAAGGCGGTGGTAATCTCAAGAAGGAGATTTTAGATTAGCCATTTCAAGCGTCGTGACACAAAACATGAACCAACACCAGACGTCGTGTTCACAACATGAAAAGTTGACATGTGGGACATGAATACATAGTTGTTGTACGTAGTTGTATGTAGTTGTTGTACATAGTTGTTGTATGTAGTTGTTGTATGTAGTTGTTTCATGTAGTTGTTGTACGTAGTTGTTGTACGTAGTTGTTGTACGTAGTTGTCGTATGTAGCTGTCGTACGTAGTTGTCGTACGTAGTTGTACGTAGCTGTTTGTACGTAGTTGTTTGAAAGTAGTTGTACGTAGTTATGTATAAGTAGTTGTACGTAGATAGTTATTTGTAAGTAGTTGTACGTAGTTGTTCAGCTTCAGAGCGTTGCGGGCTGGTGAAGGGTTGAAGGTACAGGAGGAAGAACTTTAAGAAAATATTCACTTTTATTTATGTACTACGACATGAAAACAATAACAAAAACATCTGAAGTTGGTGTGCCATGCTTCAATGCAGAAATCATGTCTCAAAACGATGTTATAGTAAGCCTTGGCCAGTAAAATGTGACGTAGTCAGAGTCAGACCCAGATCGTGATCGTGGTATAATACAATGACCAATTACAACCAGCATCTATACAAGTTTTAGTGACTACGTTTTCTTGAATGGTCGCACGCACGATGATAAATGGAGTCTTTTTTTATTTTACGTTCATTGGTGCTGAGAAAACTTGTCAGTGTCACCTCCAGTGAAAATGTAGGTTGCGTTTTCGCTGGACCTCTGCATACCTCTTACTTACGTTTACAGACGCTCTGTGTAGAAGTTACTGAAAACTGAAGTTTTTTTTTCATGAGTGATGCTTGGTGCAATGTTGTGAAACGTCATGCTTAATAATATATTTTATGACGTCTGATAAGCGACAAATAAATAGTTCCATGTTTGGACAATCGGTTCAACGTACTGTGCAATGGTTGATTGGCTCTGTAGCTTTATTCCTAAATGCAGATTTTGATAACAATGATCTAAGTTTAACTTGTGGGGCATAAATTACTTCAATATAGATTTTTAATTCTCGTTTTCCGTGCGCGATAGTTTCAATATAGATTTTTGACTTCAGCTTCGTATCCTCTACAGTCATCGTTATTGATTATTGATTTCAGCTTCTTGTGCGTTTAAAATCCTTTTTCGTTATTCTTCACGTGACATTATTCTCCCCTTCTGCCTCCTCCCCACAGGGAAGTACATCAGTCACGGCAGAGGCAGTCTCACACTCGAGGAAGCGACCCCACAACTGGTAGCAAGCGGAGGACTCGAATTTGAATTTTTCCCGTGCGACGAGTAAGCGCTCAAGAGAACTGCCTGTGAAACCAAGTACGAAGAATCATGCAAGAATGCACGTGTATGAGAAGAGTCTGTTGGAATAAAACGTGTGTATAGAGGATGATCCAAAGTCCTTTCAAATGACGGATTCTTTAACTGGAGTGCATGAACTTCCAGGAGGTGCATGAATATATCCCAAGAACCTCGTTACCTGTTTCTGAAAGTGAAATTTGCAGTGGAGATAACCAACAGCCTGTAACCTAAAATTGAAGTATAATTTGGTCTCAAATCGTGTGTCGAAAACCTGCGGGTTCTAAACTACATCTGTCAAGGATGTAGTTTGGAGAAAGTCGCGAAAGGCAAGATGAAGTTTAGAATGCCCTGCTGTCTGAATGCAACACTCCCGGCTTGCTACACAAGCAATTCACGATTAACTCGTCATATTAAATTTTGTCAGCCGCGCGTTATAAACGACTGTCGCTGTTCTCTTCACCAGACATTAATATTTAACTTGGAGGGTTGCTTTATTTAATCCACAGAAATTTTATAAAATATCGAGTCTAATCATTAGTTTTGCTCTGTCTACATCGCGTGATCCACAAAATTAAATAAGCGATGAAACGCTCTACCATTCTGTAGTCTTCGCTTAAAACTTAAATTGAAAAATTCAGTTTCCGGGCTCTTTGATTTTCAAACGTGCTTTGACTGTGGAGTACAAGAAATTACTCCAATTCCTCAAGCTCCACAGCCTCATCCTCTGAAAATTCTTCAGATCCCCCAATTCCATGCTCTAGAAATGGAAGCGTCGGCAGCGACGGAGGCTGTGGAGGTGCGTCATTATTGTCTGATAGGCATAAGCGTCGCGGTGGCTGCGGGTGCCTGATAGCATAAGCGTCGCGGTGGCTGTGGGTGCCTGATAGCATAAGCGTCGCAGTGGATGCGGGTGACATAGCATAAGCGTTGCGGTGGATGCGGGTGCCTGATAGGCCTAAGCGTCACAGCGGATGCAAGGGCCTCTTACTCACTCAGAGCTTCACCGTAGCTTATTTCGGGAAGCTCGTAGTAAGAAAAACAAAATAGAAGAATTCTATTCTCAGTATTCGTGCTGGGACGTAAAAAATAATTAATATTAATATTTTACAATTGTAACTAGAACTCTGACTAGACCGAATTCCTGTTGTGTTGTAGTAGGGCAAGTAAAATACTAGCCAGATGCCACCGCCATTGACTTAAGCCACTGTCACAGCAAATGTAAATTGTGTCTTTCATGGTGGAGCCCGAGAAACTGGATGTTTCTACGGTGCAGCAACACAATTTCCTTTTTTTAAAGCGCTTTGCTTTGAAAAAAGGAAGTTACGTTGCTGCATCCTGTATAACCTCTATTTCCACGTGGAAGGAAGGGGACGGGGTAGTGCCTAGCGCTCGTTTTTGCTCACAGAACCATACTAGCGCTCATGAGTGCTCAGCAGACGCTCAAGCTCGTCGCACTTCAGGCATGAAAGCCTTCTTTGATGCATTCCTGTATAAGATCCTTCACGTCTTTACTGTTCATTTGGTGCGTTTGTGAGGAATTTCTGTGAGTGAGCCTTATGTTTACTTGGTGGGTGTTAGTCAGGATAATTTTATTAGCGATTGTCTAACACGTGTGATAGGTAGATCAAAGGATTGTCTAACACGTGTGATAGGTAGATCAAAGGATTGTCTGACACGTGTGATAGTAGATCAAAGAATTGTCTGACATGTGTGATAGGTAGATCAAAGGATTGTCTGACACATGTGATAGGTAGATCAAAGGATTGTCTAACACGTGTCATAATTTTTTGACTACTTTATTGCAAAAGTTTTTGAGCACATAAATACGTTTGACTAGAGTAAACCTCTAATAAGAACTCGCTAATCTGTACTCGCACATGATAACATCATTCTTTGAAGAAGGCCTACTATGTTTCAGAGCAAGCTGGGCACGACTGCTTAAATTTATTTAAATTATAATAAAGTAACTAAGTAACCATAATAAAGCAGTCCTTGAAGCAACAAAGTGGCTGGTTTCAAGCTTCCAATGAAAGTGTTGTCATCTCAGAAGTTGTTCATCGCAGTTCACTAATTACACCGAACTGCTGTACTAACGCCACATCGTAGCTTGTTGGCCATTAATGTTCATCTGAGGCTACCAGGTCTCTCTTTGAGGCCACCAGGGCTCGCTTTTAGGCTCCCAAGATCAACTTTAAAGCCATTAGGGCTAATTTTGGGGCCTATTAAGAACACGATTTTATCTTCATCACATAAAGTTAACTTTCCTTCTTGCAGCTCCGCTTGTGGATGATGTCGAGCTGTTAGGAAGAGACTTGAATCCCAGAGGGCAGTTCTGAGAAAAACGTGCCCGTAACATCATGCAATTCGTACGATATTTATGCTGAGCTACGGGATAACAAATATTGGGTTTTGACTAGAGGCTCCAAAATCTACAACTTCATCAAAAATTAGATTTTCGTTAAAAAATTAGAGCCTATGTGGAAATAATATTGGGAGTTTCTTCTCAAACTATAGTATTTTGAAACTATGACTGATTTGGGGTTAATTTTTGGAAACACTACTAATTCGAATATGATTTACTAAAATAGGCTCTACGCTTCTTTTTTTCCAGCATGTCAGTGATATTCCTGGCCTTAGCGCCGCCAATTTCTCTGCTGCCCCTAATGATGGCAATGTGTCTTGTGAAAAGTTTCAGGCTACACTAAAAGTTTCTGCACAGTCAACACTACTGAAGGCGAGAGAACTGAAGTCTTGACTGAAATCAGCAGTAGCCACCCACGTCAGCAGACCCCGCCTGAAGTTACCTGAAATCATAGTTCGTGAAATCATAGAACTCGAAAGTGAGAATTTAATAGCCGTAGAAGAATCTCGTTCGTGCCTTGGATGCAAGTTTAATGTTCTTCGTAGATCTGGTGTGCGTGTATATATCTTGTGAATACCAATGCTTGCAATTGATCTGCTTTCGTGTGCATTTTCCATTATAAAATTTCGTAGCTTTTGCCTTATAAAAAACACGTTCATTCAGGTTGAGGTTTTTTCTTTAAAGCAGTTTGCTAAATCATCCTTAAAATTTTTTGATTTGCTTCTAGATAATTTTTGTCATAAGTTCCTTCATGTATATATCAGTCATGATATTAGAGCGCAAACGTTATATTTAATTCATGTGTTTTAACCTGATCTGTACATAAAAGAGTAGGAAACACTGCGCCCTTGAGTTCTGCGTACACCACTAACAAGACAGACAACTCTGGTGGCAAACTTCCAGTATTTCTCTAGAATTCTTATTATCAATGTCTAATTGAGCTTGTATCTCAGAAATTATCTTTCTTAATAAATTCTAACCCGATCTTTTTGTTCTTATTTCGGGCCCTCAATGGAGCAAGTCACTAGGATTAAATGAAATCTCATTTCAGGAAATTGTTTCATCAAGGTACAGAATTCATTAGAACTGTGGTTCATTTTCTACGTAGGCTTCGCTCATTCGACTCTACATGACAATCCTGCCTTCATTTAATGATTTTGTTTCTTCCATAATATTTTAATCACGTTTATGTGCCCTGAACCTCTGCCATTGTGGACTGGTGGAGGATAGGAGGTAAGGGCAGCAAGACCTTTTGGAAAGATTTACTTTTATTTATTTATCGCCGCATGAAAATAATAACAAAAATAAATGCAATTAGTGTGTCCTTGCTGTAATGGAGGGGGGAACCTCAAAGTTCTATTACCTCAGGCGTCAATGTTTCAGAAAATATCCATTAATACCTGAATATTTTGCTGTCACAAACTCAAGCCAACGAGTGAGGCCAATTAGGCCTCTTTAATAGTTTATGCAACGAATTTCTTAAGGACCGACATCAGTATATTTAAATTAGAAGCCGCTGTTGGCTGAACTCTACCTGAGAAATTTTTAATCGTCAGGTTGTAATCGAGCATCTCTCCGTAGTTATGCTACGTGACCGCTGAAGTTGACACGTCATGTCGACATGCAGCCACATGAATAATTTACGAGCTTAATTTCCATCTCTCAGAGTTCAACAGGACTGGAGCCTAGCGCAATAGATGCAGATTGGTCATCTCTATTTTGATTTATCGTTTCCTTTACTGCTTCTCGGGCGCACAAAGAGACTTTTTATATGAAATGAATGTACTAGAAGAAAAAAACCGATTGCTGTTTTGATTAGGAGTTAGACAGGGTTCCGAGTACAGGAAGGCAGATAAAACAAAGGAGCTTCTGACTACTTCACTTTGAAGAGAGTCCTTCACTCTGTAGGTATTTAATGGCATCCATACGTGCACAGCTTAGCGCGGGAGACATCGAAGTATTGAGAAACTCTAGCACGACTCTTGCTTGTCTACAAATATATAAAAATTTGTATAAATATATCTTTTAAGCATTTTTCGCTTCACAAGAATGGCAAAAAAAGTCATCAGTTCTTGAATCATACCAAGAAAAGTACGCATATTATGAGGTTGAGCCTCAGCCGTTGTAAAGGAAGCTAACTCGAGCTCTAGTGTGTCAGTGCAACTGGACAATGCGAGTGGGCCAAGCAAGACAAGGTGAGTGATACTGCGTTTCCTGCGGGCCCTCGTTCTCTTAAACGTGAGTAGTTAACTAAATACGAGGGCGATGCTACAAGCTGCTATTATATTACAAAAAATAGGGTATGCATTTGTGAGAGTAAAAGGTGACTAGATCTATTGAGAAAATTATAAGTTACCTTCATATATATGATCTTACAGGGGCATGAATGTGAAAACATTACGAGTATTTATGATTAATACTCCCTTATAAATACATGACAATATGAAAAAAAGTTATTGCATGAATTGACAACATAAGAAAACTTGTTCTGAGTACATAAGGAAATGCTTTGAAGAACATCAAATTTTTCCTCAGGTAGTAGCCTTCTTCCATGTATGCAGGTATTGCAAAATTTTTCCATTTATTCTCGAAAGTATTGTTTGTTTGAACGTAAAGCGTTGTACTCTTTTCAGCAATATCGTACGTTCTCACTGAGGCGTAGGTTAGGAATCCGTGCAGGGAAGAAAGTCAAACTCAAAGTCGAGGGGGGCGGGGGGCGTCGTGGGGGGCGGGACCAGGGCTAGTGTACCCCCCGCGTGGGTCACGACCAGACCTGTAAGAACACGACCAAATCATCACATTAAAATTATTGCTACTAAAATCCTTCAAATATCTCTAGAGTTATTGTTACTAAAACCCTCAAAAACTCTAAGAATACAGAATGATGGTGTTTCCCTCATCATCTTGTAAAATTTGTTTCATTGTGCAGTGAATAATGATATTTCTCTTCTAGTAAAAAGGATAGTAACGTTTCTCTCATCGTACAAAGGATCAAAATACTTCTTGCATTGCACAATTTGGAATAATATTTCCCTCGTCGTAAAAAGGATACTAACATCTTCCTCATAGTAAATTGGATACTAATATATCTCTCATCGTAAAAAGGATAACATTTTCCTGATCGTGCAAGGGTAATAAGTCAGTCATGTTACTCCTCCTCAGATAACAGCATCGACGTGCCGGACACGGCAAGCCAAATGAAGGTGCGAGTCTGGGCAACGTAGGTCCAGGTTTCCGCACCTTGTGGGGAGCTGTGAACTCATGCACACTCATGAACTGGAGTGTCCGAACTCAGGCACACTCGTGAACTGAAATGTCTGGACTCAGGCACACTCGTGAACTGGAGTGTCTGAAACTCAGGCACACTCGTGAACTGGAGTGTCTGAACTCAGGCACACTCGTGAACTGGAGTGCTTGGTACAGAATATGGAGAGAGCGAGCAACTAAGGAACTGGAACCCTTCTTCTTCCATGGACTGACATTTGTACTAAAGCATGCGCAAACTGTCCACCCTTCCTATGTGCAGGTAAAGTGACTGTGATTATTATATCAATTTTTAAGAATTGGATACGTGAAAGTTAATTTCTTTCTGTGTTTCTTGTTCTAAAATAGCTTTTTTAAGGACAGCATTGTTGACTTAGGGTGTCCATGAGCACTCGAATAGAGATAGTCACGTTGTATGTGATAAAAGTTTTGCAATATTGTAAAAATGTCATTGGTTCCGTCGTGCAGTTCCCAACTTTCTCTTCACTGATTTATCGAATGAATTAACGTAATTTTTTGTTGTTGAATGTCTTCAATGAGATATTTGTTCCAGCTCTGTTAAAAGTTCCTTTATTTTCATAATTCCATGCGATAGTGGAAATTACAGAACGTAATAAAATTACAGAAACAGCATCGTCTGAACTACGAAGCTCGACGAACTGTTAAATAATTAATGCTTATTTCATGTACATAGTTCTGCTCTGTTAATTCCAACTGAGTTAGTACATAGTTTTCAAGCTCACTTCTAGCCTCAAATTAATTGAAATGACAAAGCGTTAGAATTTGTTACGAACATTGATATGTAACTTCGTGATCAGTGCATAAAACAAAAGCAGGAACATATTGGGTTCACTGTCCGTTAGGTATTGTTCCGTTTTCATCACAAGCAAACTTGAAGAAATTAACCCTTTAGCGACCAATTCGTTTTTCTAGTTTCTACGTCTAAGCTCACAAAGACCGTCTGTACACTGATGCAATGAAGCACGCTGAGAGCCAGGCAGCCAAAATAACGACGCTGTAACATGCCGCCGCGTTCAAACCTAGTAGCAACCTCATATTGCTCACTGTTTAATTATTAGAACAATTCTCCCAAAGACCGTGAAAGACAACCGAATTGTCCTTTTAGTCGCTAAAGGGTTAAGTCCTCGAAGTCACGTAGATAAAATCAGTTGTTAATCTTCGCAGGAAAATGTTTTGACGGCAGCTGTACTTGCATAAGTAATTATCTGCAGGTCGCGATTTGTAGAATTTTGTGTATCTAGGATACAAACTCATTGAGGTACAGTAAGACTGATCAGCTACAAGTCCTAATTTGTAAAATCTTAAGTACCTAGGATACAAGCTCATTGAGGTAAATACCTGTAAGACTGATCAGCTATAGGTCATACTTGACCATATTTGGCGTACCTACGATACAAGCTCATTGAGTTCGGAACTAAACAATCCAAAATTAACTAAGCTATAACTAAGCTAGCAAGTCCGTCTTGATCTGGTAAACTAATGTCTAGCGTTGAATTTAGTGATGCTCTGACCAACACGACGAGGAACAACAATCAAGAAGAGACACCAGCGAACGTTGCAATGGATCGTAGAGGAAAAAATGTCATTTTGAGGGTAAAAGTAAGAATCAAAACAATCAAAGGGGAACTAACAAATCATCAACATTGTAATGTGTCCACTCCCTGTGGGGTGTCCACCAGATGTGTAGTGTGCATTAGTGGTGTTGTGCTCACCAGATGCGTGGTGCACAAGTCTGACACCACCTGCATCACCCTCCTGCAGCCTGAAGAATCTGGGGTCAGCGGAGGAGCTGGGCGCGTGCTGGACCACCTGTGTGTGAGGGGGGACAGGGTATCTGTGAGCATCTCACTATATAATAATACACAGTTTGTTACTTGCTTGCTTGGTCCGTCTCTCTGTCAAGTTTTTAAAGATTTAGATAGGAGGAAATTTGTCTATGGAATAATAACATAAGATACCATGAAATTTCATCCCTAAATTAGGATGACAAATATAGTGCTGGAATATATACTCAAAAACTGTGTTAGAGCTTTTGATCCTGTCGTAAAACAGCTATTCCGCCTATTTTTTTAGCTGAACTTTTTCGTAGCAGTTGAAACTTTGCGCGGAGTAGAGGCCAAATATTCGGAGTCGAGGCTCCTGGTTGGGTCACTGCAGGTAGTCACGATACGGAACCCAGTGCTGGGTCATTGCAATTTTTTGTTCCCTTGCAAGATGGGGGAAACATTCATTTAAAAGATAGCATAGATACAGTCTTCTTCTACTTCATGACTGCATGTTTCTACTTCAAACTATGCTATTGGACCAGCACCTTTACATCGACTGCCTCATCCAACGGACACACCGTGAGTCTCTGAAAACCGCTTCGCTTTGAAAAGTAGCTCGATACTACTTGATTTGATAATATCTCTCTTTCGAGCGTGGTACATGAATTGCTGTATCTTTGAGTTTTCGATCCTGTCGTGCATAAGCTATTTATGATATTTTTTACCTGGAAGTGCCACGAGCTCGCTTGCCTTTCTGCGTTAGCAATTTGCTGGAAAAGGCTTTCCTCATCAAGAAGTCATCAACTACCTGCGGCAACCCAAAATCATAAACAGAATATAACTTTTCTCAACGGCAAGGTGCTCCTGAACGGTCTTATTATCGTAGAACGGGGATATGCCGTATCTTCTACAAGTATGTTTTTGGATACATATTGAATCTGAGAAATTCATTAGAACAATGAAAGAAACACCAGGAGGAACGAAACGCAGACTAGCACGCGGAAGAAAATGAAGACAAAGATCTCAACAAAGTACCAGTGATACGGCCAATGTTCGAGCCATGGACGCTCAGCTCAAGCTATTTTATTTACCAAGAACGCAAAGCAAGGATTGACCGTGATCATGAAGAAAAGCGTCTAAAGAGGCAAACTTCGTCGAAAGAGAGCAGTGAAGAGATAAGAAAGATGGATAGTGCAAGAAAAGCTGAAGTATGTGCTGCGATGTCACAGGAAGAAATAGAAGGAGAAGATTAGAAAGGGAAAGATTTGCGGACAGGATAGCCGCCGTGTCGCGAGAAGACTTGAGCGAAAGGAGAAGAACTGACATTGTTGTAATTGTTAATCATTGGCGAGTACCACTGAAGTATTGTCACGGAATCCTTGGCGTCATTTTTGGCGGTTGGGTACACTAGTCTACTCCTATAATAGACCTCCATCTCTCTATCTGCGTGTGTCTGTCCCAATACTTCCTATCTATTACTGTAGAAAAATTATTGAACTGAAACCAGAACGGGTGTACATGTATGATAAGCATTGTATAGTGGATACCAAAAACGCCGGATTACTATAAAACACGTCATTTTATCCTGTTATTAGCCTTCTTCTCTTACACAGTCATGTTATCGGTAGATAAGATACAGAATGGAAGTTCTGTATGTATTCATGAAAATGTTCAGGTTCTGATAGTACCACGGTACAACTGAAAAATTTATTTGATTTTACAGATCCTTAATTTATCACGTTTAAACTGTGAGATTTGCACGGGTATTGTCTGGGTCATGTTACCAGTAGATATGATACAAAATTCAAGTGCTACATATATATATATATATATATATATATATATATATATATATATATATATTTGTGTAAAATATTCATTCAAAACACGACAATTTGTTGTAATTCTTTAATACATTAATCTTTATAATAATTTTAAATCAGTCAAATCTAAACCGTGGAATTTTTATGGGAACAAACTAGTGTATTCATAATTCTAATTTGACGAGAATAAAGCTATCATGTGGATGACTGTGCGTATATAGTGCAAATAATGAAACAGTAGTTAAGAAAGACCTGTTGTAATGAGATAGTTGCACTGGGAACGGCAGTAACAAGCGTACAGCTGAACTGGGGTGCCAGTAACAAGCGTACAGCTGTACTGGAGTGCCAGTAACAAGCGTACAGCTGTACTGGGGTACCAGTAACAGGGTATACAGCTGTACTGGGGTGCCAGTAACAGGGTATACAGCTGTACTGGGGTGCTAGTAACAGGGTATACAGCTGTACTGGGGTGCTAGTAACAGGGTATACAGCTGTACTGGGGTGCCAGTAACAGGGTATACAGCTGTACTGGGGTGCCAGTAACAAGGTATACAGCTGTACTGGGGACACCAGTACAGCTTGCTATTCATCAAGCTGCTACCTGCACGCCCAGGTGCGCCGGGGGGTGGAGGGTGAGGAAGCAGCTGCGGTGAGGGACGCTCGCGAGGGTGATGAGGATGGGGGCGTGGGGGAGAGGAGGGGACGTGAAGTAGCTCGTCACTTCTAAGCATTCAGCAGCTGCAGAAATTAATTATTAGTTTATTACATGTTTACATACAGTACATACCATTACATGTTTACACGCATAACATTACATGTGTACATACACAACGTTATATATTTACATACGTAACATTACATGTTTACACACGTAACATTACATGTTTACATGCGTAACATTACATACATGTTTACAGACACAACATTACACGTTTATATACACAACATTATATGTTTGCTTATGCAATAATTACTGTTGAACTAATCTTATTCTACTAGATCTATTCAGTTCAACTTGTTCAGTTAACTGGCATAAGCCAGCTGGACCTGTTCAGTTAACCTGATCAGCTAGACCTGTTCAGTTAACCTGATCAGCTAGACCTGTTCAGTTAACCTGTTCAGTTAAACTGTTCAGCTAGACCTGTTCAATTAACCTGTTCAGTTAACCTGATCAGCTAGACCTGTTCAGTTAACCTGTTCAGTTAAACTGTTCAGTTAACCTGATCAGCTAGACCGGTTCAGTTAACCTGTTCAGTTAAACTGTTCAGCTAGACCTGTTCAATTAACCTGTTCAGTTAACCTGATCAGCTAGACCTGTTCAGTTAACCTGTTCAGTTAAACTGTTCAGTTAACCTGATCAGCTAAACCTGTTCAGTTAACCTGATCAGCTAGACCTGTTCAGTTAACCTGATCAGCTAGATCTGTTCAGTTAACCTGATCAGCTAGATCTGTTCAGTTAACCTGATCAGCTAGACCTGTTCAGTTAACCTGATCAGTTAGACCTGTTCAGTTAACCTGTTCAGTTAACCTGTTCAGGCTGAACTTACCCTGATGGCTGACGTCAGGTGACCTGTAGCTCCTGCCCAGGACGTAGGAGGAGCTGACACCAGGTAGGACTGTCAGCACGTGGTTCGAGTCTCCTGACAACTGAAGCACGTAGCTGCCCCTGACAGCTGGTTGCTGCACCACCACTGCAGGTGGTCACACTTGTGGTGAGTGTGGT
>VCRD01001225.1:46922-84540 GCA_006783055.1 Trinorchestia longiramus
CCATCTACACCATCTGCCACCCATGCACCATCTACACCATCTGCCACCCATGCACCATCTGCTCCAACAGAGGTGTGACCATCATTGTCAGGCTGTGGTAGTGAAGTTTCCCGAGACTTATTCTGTGCCAGATGATTGTTTGATCAAATTTTCTACTCAATAAGGAAACGAAAGGACTAGTACAAAAACAGAGAACTAATGTTCCCGGTCTAGAAGTTCAAAGGAAAATCTCTCTACACACACACAGAATATTTACACACACATAGAACACGATTATATGCACACAAAACACTTAAACTTGCACATACACACACATAAAGAGAACACACAGACACACACAGAAAGAACACTAATAAATACCCAGTATCCACACACATGCATACACAATGCACACACATACACCCACACATATACAGAACACCCACAAATACACACACGCACACTCACAATGCACACACCCACAGGACACACATGGCAGACACACCCACATGCAGCACGCATATACACAAAACACATACACAACACATAGCACACACGTACACAACACACAGCACACACCCACCAGCAACACCGCTGTCAGCCTCCATCCCCGCAGACCTGCGCAGTCTGGACGGCCGTCCCTGCGAACACAAATACAAACACTTGCCAGGACGGAAGATGGCTGTAAATTATCTGCTTCTATGTGAGAGGGAGCTAATAGTCTTTTATATTTATAAATTCATTCTACCAACTCCTTCTCTTCATTAATTGGCGCTTATTTCACAAGAAACGCTAAATTTCCTTGCTTCGTGACTTCAGTTATTGTTTGTATATTTTGAGTCCAGTTTTACTTCGATGCTGTAGCAAAATAAGTTTGTAACAAATTTCATTCTTTCGTGAGGTGCGAAGATGACATTTATGCTATGGTTGTAATAATACTGGCGTTTAATTTGCAATAGGTAGTATAATATTTAGTGCCTATTCCTCCGTCTGAAACAACATTGGACTTTCGTAACACAGTTTCGTAACATGCAGCTCTTTCACAGTTCGTTATTGCTAGATCGTTATTATTTGCAAGAGGACGTTTTTTATTGTATAGAACGTTAATAGATCATCAATATTACATAGGGCGTTATTATTAATACAGTTATTATTAAATTCTAGAATGCATGATTTATCAAATAGAAACTGTTTCTAACTGCATCATATTTTTCAACTATATGTAGAATCCAGTTATGTCGCTGTCATTAAAGTAAGTTATTTAATGAATGATCACCCTCCTGAATTGACGGTTATTGTTTAAATTATTTTCTAATTGATGGTTACTGTCTGAATTATTGTCTAATTCAGTGGTCTTCAAACTTTTATCCGCCGCGACCCCCTTTAAAAAGATTTTATTTTTGTACGACCCTTTTAACTTTAGCAAAATAAATAATAAAATATAAGTATAGCAGAAAAAAATTAATGTTTATGAAGAAATTGGGTCTATTGTTAATTATTTATCATGAAAAATGATATATTTTATCCTAAAATAACATGATTACATAAATTAGAAAGTATGATCCTACATTTCGCGACCCCATTTGAATAGTCGCGCGACCCACACTATGAAGAGCACTGATCTAATTGATGGTTGCTGTCTGAATTATTGTCTAATTGTTGGTTACTATCTGAATTATTGTCTAATTGTTGGTTACTATCTGAATTATTGCCTAACTGTTGGTTACCGTCTGAATTATTGTCTAATTGTTGGTTACCGTCTGAATTATTGTCTAATTGTTGGTTACCGTCTGAATTATTGTCTAATTGTTGGTTACCGTCTGAATTATTGCCTAATTGATGGTTACCGTCTGAATATTTAAACGCAAACCACCTCTGAGCAAACACACCAACACCTACAGACGCAGTCTCGTAGACTTATAATGATAAAATTGGTAATATACCTAAGTGCTTGGATTTTAGTTATTGATTTCCAAATACTTTTCGAGTTAGAGTCTCTGCGCTGAAGTAAGCTTGTGTAAATTAAGCAACAGACATGTTCTCACCCGTATAGCAGGCAGTCGTGATATATTTCTTCCAATTTTTTTATAAGCAAATCTATTTTATTTATCGATTTACAATTTCCTTTCAGAGAAGCAGTATTTTTATTTTTCAGGCGTCCCTGTTAATTTTTATCATAGATTTTTATGCATAGCATTGTGTGCGCGAAATGCATCATCAAATTTAGCAATAATGAAGAAAAAAATATATATAGTACCTAGAAAGCTTTTAAAATTCTCACCCATCGTAAATTCTTTCATTGTATGCAATTATTATCGACAAATTATTTGATAAAATTGAGGGGATTGATAGAATTACTCAATCATTCAACCCCCAATTAGTTATTATGTGTACATTATATTACGTATATTATGTGTAATATTTATTATTATTATTATTATGATTATTATTTATTCACTCGCCAGGACTCACCTCCATCACGTGGCCTGACAGACTCAGTCTCCTGGTTACAGTCTCCATCCTGCTGTGCTGCTTCACGCACCGTCAAGATAAAACAGATTCCGTCTTATGGATTTTACTATATACTTCAGAGATTTGGTTGAAAACTATTGGTTTCTAGTTTTTAATTTTTAGGAGAAAAAAAATCGTTTTAAGATTTGATTTGACTGAACTTGTGAGAGATTTGTTTAGAACGGTAATTTGCTTCCTTACTTGATTAATGAGATTACAAATGACTCAGCAAATGGAAAGACTGGTTGCACAATTTTGTTGCCCTATACGGAGAAAGAAACTTCATGAGGAAATTGTGTCATGTACAGGATTGCGTATAAGACCAAGACTTATTAACTTACCGCATGTAGGGTGTAGGAAATGCATCTTTGTATTTAAAATAGTGATTTACTGTATTTTTTAGCTGCAACAGGAACTCAAATTGATATTTTACAAACTTTTTAACAGTAGCATAATTTTTGAGCGTAGGCGATGTCACAAACATAGAACAACGCTTTTGGCGACCAGTAATTGTTCTCATAAGTGTTAGCAGAGCGATGTTCAGTTTGTGAACCGTGGTGTACTGTGAATAAAGTGACCAGCTGCACCAGCTGCCTGGGAGCTGCACCAGCTGCCTGGGAGCTGCAGCGGTCAAGCAGTCGATCGTGTGAGGAAAAATTTTTGGACAGGCAGGGACAGGCAGGGACAGGCAGGGACAGGCAGGGACAGGCAGGGACATGCAGGGTCAGGCAGGGTCAGGAAGGGTCAGGAAGGGTCAGGATGGGACAGGATGGGACAGGATGGGACAGGAAGGGACAGGAAGGGACAGGAAGGGATGCATGTTGCATGAGCAGGCAGGAATAGTTGTAATGTATTCGCTCTACACATAGTTTTACGTATTGGCTTACAAACGTTTTACGCATCTGTTTTCTATAAATATTTTACGTGTGTTCATTTTTACACATATTTCATGCAACTTTGTCCTACAAAAATTCTTGACGTCTTTTTTCTTCAAACATTTTCTGCGTCTCTGTTCTACGGTACAAATGTTCTGCGTGTTTTCATAATGCGGATATTTTACACATTGTCATTTTGTTCACATACGGACACGGATATATGCGTGGAATTGGTAGGACAAAAGTCTACACTCTATGTTCGGTGGATGTTCTCTCACGGTTAGCATTTGGCCGCTCTCGTCTCTATTGGCCGTTAATGACGCTAAAAAATTACCTTCCAATTACTGCAACCAGGGTCAGCACATAAGCCCCTGTCAAATTTTCCATTGATGTCAGACTCTTCTTCTAAAATATGAACCCATTTTAAACTGACATCTTCGTTTCTATCGTTTTCGTCATTAATTGATGGTTCCTCCAGGTATGTATTTTCATATCTTTCTACTTCATTAATTTGATATTTTATATGTATGTGAATTTCTTTATTATTTCAGCTGATAAGAAAACACCACTAAACGTTCAATTAAACTATACCTTCTGAAATCGTTTTATACGGCACACTTCATGCAGTTCAGTAGTCGTAGTTACTGCGATTATCCTGAAATAGATAAAATGTCTAATAGTTAGGTAAAATTTTCGTCTAGTTGTGTAGTTAGGAAACTCTCAACACAGAAGACAACCACCACTGCGACTTGAGTTCCGATATCGGCGTCGCAGATCGAACTGCCCAGCTCGGTTCAAGCCTTCTTCTTTTAAACGCATGTCTTAGAGGGAAATAAAGATTTCCTGGCGCGGGAAATAACCATTTCAGCCTTGAACCAGTGTATTATCTCCCTGGTGCACAGGAAAGCCGAAGAATTCAACTACATAGCGGGAGAATTTTGAGTGCAAGGTGATATCAGCATGACGGCATGCCAGGCTAGAGGCCGTGTCCGGCGTGGGTGTCTGAGTGTGACGTGCGCGGCAGGCGTCAACCGCAGCGCGTTATCGTGGCTTTTCGAGCGGATTTTTCCCTCTCTTTTTCTTTCAATGAATGCGACCTGAGAGTTGAAGAGACAAACCAGATATTTTACAGAGCTCTTCCAAATCTCTGCCAAATTTGTCCTTAAGTACGAATTCAAATGATTTCACCTTTTTAAAACTATGATGAATCGATTGTTTTGCATCTTTCAGTAAAGGTTCTAATAAGCTGTGCTAGAATAATATTTTCTGAATTGCATTAAAGCACACATTGTTCATGCGTGATATTATATGAAAGAACCACAAATTATTTCATTCCTTCTGAGTGAGAAAATAATCGTAACAAAAGTTTCAACGTTTGAATCAGTGAGTAAGGTTATTTATTTTTGATTGCAGTTCCGTGAAAAATTATGCACGGGGAAATTTTCATAATGGATTGGGTGAAGATAGTCATCAAATTTGTACACTGAATTGTGTATATTTTGTAGTGGTAGGCCAGACATATATGATGGATTAACTAGACGAGGGTAGGCTTGCACACATACGTATGTTTTCTCGCCAAGCTGAGAAACGATGACATGGTGGGAGGCTTGGTTGGCCTGTAGTGAAGATGGCATTTGAATCTCTAAATGTTTGGCTGGGCACGTTAACCCTTTAGGTACCATGATGCAAATATCAGAACCTTTTCAACATATTTAACGTCAAATTTTAAAAAAGATGCTTCGTGATGTTTAACGGTCACTGCATTGTCCTGATCAAACTGTAGCTTGCACTGCCCAACCAGCGTTTGCACAGACACACGTGTTGCTCTGCATCTTAATAGGCGAAAAATGACTGCAGCTACTAGAGATGCCGTCGGGACCGAAAGGGTTAATGGACAATAGTGCAGGGGAGTTGTTTTACATTAAATGCACGAACGTAGAGCCACGTTATTGCTTGGGGAAATTAGTTTTGCTTAATTATAAAATGTCTGAACAGCAAACTTGTTTCTGGGTCATTGTGCTAATGATTCCGGTTGTAATTTTTTTCCTATATTCCCAAAGGAAACCAAATGTTAAAACTAGTAATGATTAGTGAACTATGATCATGAGATCAGACCAAGAGAATAAGTTAAGCTAAATTAAGACTAGGTATTATCTTAAACTTTTTATGATAGCATCTTATGTATCAGTTCTTAAGTATGCTAAAAGAAAAGTTTCGCATAAGAATGCGAAATTTTGATGCTAAATCAACAGCATCTTTACATGGAATTATTCATGAATTACTTCGGACTCTATTAAATCTTCACGGGTCCGCTTTCTAAAATATTTTCACCGAACACACGTCGTTACAGAAATCTCTCTTCGTATCCGTTAGTTCTTACGTAATCCTTTTTTACTGTTTGTACGTTCGCATTCAGAAATGCCTGCCAACTTCAGTACCAGTGTTTTCTAAAGTTTGTTCCATGTTTTTCTTTTTACACAGAACAGTTGAACTGAACGATTTTATTTCGCTCTAGAAATGTTTGAACAGATTTTTTCATTTCGGCTTAGAAATATTCAACTGAATGGGTTTATGATTTTTTTTTCGATTTACTTTGTCGTGTCATTCATTATGATTTTTTAAGCCATTGTTTTCAAATTTGAAGTTCGTGTTTATATCGTGATTTTATATTTTAGATAGAGAAAATATTCTCTCTCTACTGTCATTAGATTAGTCACCTCTTCCATTTGAGTTAGCACAGTTAGGTAAAATGTGGTTCAACGCCCTCGGTAAAAAACAGATGTATTTAAATTTTTTATTGATTTATGTTGAAAATTACGGAGCCAAATTATACTGAAATAATCCTATTATCATGACGAGGACTACAGAAATACTACAAAGTGCAATAGAAAATTAAAAAAATTATTACAAAAAGTATTTATTAGTTACTCTAAAACGTGATAAATACACCTAGAAATGAATTTTATAGTCTCGTTTTCATGCAGAATTTTTATTAACTTCGAGATGATCTTAGATTTTTCAAACAAACATCTTTTAAGAGCACGGTTACTTTCCTGGAACTCCTAATCTTGAATCTTGTTACCATTCGTCGCATCTGTAGAATTGACAGCCAGTAAACATTATGCCAAAAACTGAAATGTAGATCTCCGGGATCAAATAGTCAAACATGTTTATGGTGAAGGTTGTAGGGCAATTGTACAGTTAGTTAGTGAAGTGCATCTCAATACAGTTAGTTCAATAATTAGGAAAGGGGTGAAACATCATCCTACAGTGAACCGCTCGTGTTCTTGTGTTCCGAAAAAAAATTTCCTGCGAACAATCAGAAATATGGTAAAAATTGTTTGTGAAAAGCTTAAAACTACATGAACAGAATAAGGAAAAGAACTTGAAGCAATAGAAATGCCTGTGTGTCGTCAGACTGTAGCCAATGCGTTCGGCAACAGGATCTAAGTTCTTACGAGGCTAGGAAAGTTACCGTATTATCAGTCTCCGTGAAGGTACGACTTTCCTTTGCGAAAAGGTATTCATCAAAACGATGAAGCAACTTGAACAATATTTTTGGTATGATGAGGCAAAAATTAAACTATCCAAGCACTAACAAAGGTGAGATGTCCAAAGGAATGAACACGAGGAATTCAGTCCCAACTGATCAATTTGGTGGAGGCAATTTAATGCTATGGGATGTAATGCTTCTCGTATCAAGGTATAGGTAGTGTTCATATTGTCGAAAGAAAACTGTATCGAAATATTTTTATAGCCGCAGCTATATAGCTGTGAGGAATAGCTTGGCTGTATAATTCTCATAATAATTAATTGAAACTTAAATAAATCAGTTCATCAGAGTATGCTGAATAATTTTTATCTTAACTGTAGATAATTAGCGTCGACTGAGCATTCAGTATATTTTTTTACATCGCTGTTTACCCAATAGTTACTCCTCTGAAATTTTTAGAAACTGAAGTGAACGAGTACTTGTGCGTTGACTACTCCTACTCAATTCACTTAATTCAAATCATAAATAACGAACACCAATAAATATCACGAGTTCATTTAACGGAAAACTACACGCGATAAACTTTAATTCATTCATTCAACGGATAATTACTAGTGATATATTTTTGTTCATTTATTCCAGGAAAATGATGAGATACATTTTGAACAGACGTGTTCACCGGAACTGGAGTTTTTGTCTTGTCGTCTTGCTTCTGTGATGCTACATGCTCCACCATGCTCTGCCGCACACCTCACAGCGGATGCAGGTATCACAGGAAATTTTGAAACTAGTATAACTTTAGCGTCACTACAGGACCTGCTCCCTCTCCATCATCCGCTTCACTGCTGTAGATGCCGCTCTCCTCCAACTGTATAATCTTGAGTACGGTCTGTGAATCTAAATTTTATTCCAGTATTTCTTTAACATTCAGTCCGGTGTATGGCATTTTTTGACATTTTATTCGTTATTATAATGCGTATATCGTTAATAACGTTGTATTCGTATTAACGTTATTGAATAAAAGTTGTACTGTAAATGGGATACATATTAATCTTATTTCGGAATTATAGTTATATTTTCAAAGAATCTTCCCTTGATTCTCGTAGAACTTTTAACTCTATAAAAACTCTTACTCATCCATTATTCTTTAAAACTCATGACACTCTTCACTAAATCTCTGACTTACAAGACCCGTGCTAGCTCCCAAAGTTCTTAGTTTTCCTTCTGTGGGCTGTGCTGCTTGTGTTCCAATTGCTTTAGTTTTATAAAGCAAGCAGCCAGCGTCCGTAGTGATGACAGGCTCAGTGATGACAGGCTCAGTGATGACAGGCTCAGTGATGACAGGCTCAGTGATGACAGGCTCAGTGATGACAGGCTCAGTGATGACAGGCTCAGTGATGACAGGCTCAGTGATGACAGGCTCAGTGATAATAGGCTCAGTGATGACAGGCTCAGTGATGACAGGCTCAGTGATGACAGGCTCAGTGATGACAGGCTTAGTGATGACGCTTAGTCTTAGACTTGCACTTAAATCTGAAGGCCAGCTTTGGCTAAGGCGTTTGTTACGGCCTTTAATTCCGTCTAAAACACACACTTCCTTTTGCGACGGCAAACACACAAAGTAGCGCATGAACACGTACAGCGCATGAACACGTGCAGTGCATGAACACGTGCACTGCATGAATACGTGCAGGGCATGAACACGTGCAGGGCATGAACATGTGCAGTGAATGAACACGTACAACGCATGAACACGTGCAGCGCATGAACACGTGCAGCGCATGAACACGTGCAGCGCATGAACACGTGCAGCGCATGAACACATGAAGGGCATGGACATACGTAAGGAAACTGGGGAATAAAAAGACGCGTAATGGATGGCACACTGTACTGCATGGTACACAAAATACAACTTATTGGGACAGCACGAAATTTGAGGATATCCTTCCAATAAAACTGGGTAAATTTTAAGTTAACATTCGTCTACTTCCATGATCTGCTTCACAGTCACTAAACACGGCAGGCAATTCTCCCTTTAATATTTCAAGTCTGTGTGATTTAAAGAACTAATAAAATACATTAGGCGATTAATTATATTCAAACTAAATCCTGTTGCTCTACGAGTCTGTTCCTGCAATTTATGATTTGAACGTACTACCTAAAATGGCGAAAGCAAATATCAAAATTGCAGAATTGTCTTTTATATAGATTGATAGGACTCCATTTCTTCCTCCTCCCCTTCGGTATCCAGGGGGAACACAGGTGAGGGACAGGTGGGTGATAGGCGAAAACTGGCGGGTAACTGGCGAAAACAAGTGGGGGACAAGTGAAAACTGGTGAGGGACAGGTGGGGGACATGTGAAAACTGTTAAGGGACAGGTGGAGAACAGGTGGGTGACAGGTGAAAACCGGTGAGGAACAGGTGGGGACATGTGAAAACGGGTGGGGGACAAGTAGGGGCCAAGAAAAGTTATTCTACCCAGTAGGTACATATTGTGAGGTATAGGGCTGTAAGGTGTAGGGCTGTGAGGTGTAGGGCTATGAGGTGTAGAAGGTAAAATTAGGAAAGTAGATCACAAAGAACTCGATTTGGACGCACTATTTGCAGAAATAAAATAATCTCTCTTATATGTATGTAACAGCAGCTTAATTTTATATCAACCATAAATCATATTTTTCGTCTATTTTACCTTATGTAAAAATATATTTCAAACATTTCGCGGACAAAAACTGGGGAAAGCTCCGAAAATAAAAAGTATATAATATCATTTGTAACTGTGAAATAAGTTTATTATGGGCGCTCTACTTGACTAGTTGTCCGTCTAGTTCATGACTCATGTTCAACTGTTCAACATTCTGGTCATTTTCATTTGGTTTTCCCAGTAAATCATCAGAATTGAGCCTCTAGTCGTGATTTACGGCATTTTATCGTAATTTATGGCATCTTGTCATGATTTATGGCATTTGCCGTAATATATGGCAGTTGCCATAATTCATGGCATTTTACGTGATTCATAGCATCTTGCCGGGATTTACAACATGTAGCCTTGATTTATGGTATGTTGCTATAATTTGTGGCATCTTGCTGGGATTTAAAACATCTATTTACTTGTATAAGGATTCAAATTAATTTATGGATTTAATTGAACTGACAGAGAGTCACAATGAAGTTATTATTCTAATATTATAAATGACACAGAATATTGCTGTCAGACTTAGCGCATATATTTTCGTCTTCCTTGCTCATTTTAATTCATCAAAGTCAGCTCTTCTCCACGCTCGAGACTGAATCCGTCGACTTAGTCTGATGACTGTTAGTTGTTGATCGTTGACATGTGTGACTGTGCGTGACTGTCGTGCGTAGCTGTATGCAGCATCAGACTCATGTTTGTATTCTACTTACAGTACACAGCAACGTAGACAATTTTGATCAACATACAGCTGGTGTTTCTTAATTGATTGTCTATTCAACTACAACATCACTCTGCAACCCTGGTTTATGTGCAGCATTTTACTATCAGCTGATGAGTACCAGCTTTTCCAATAAACAAAAAAGTAAGATATACATATACGTATGTGTTGTTCGTAATTTTTAAATTATTAAGCAAAACATTAAAAATGCTAGACAAATAAGAATTTTTTATGATTTATCCCATGTTGTCGTCTGAGAATATCGGTGCGTTGTGAGAAGCAGTGATTTAGAAGTGCGGATAAACTTCTTGCTTTCTGGTCCCTGTATGGATACTCTCTGGCAACAGCTTCTAAAATAAGCACTAACTTCATTATAACTTCATTAACAAAATGAGCAAATGGTTCACTTTAGTTGGCAATTAACTGCACTTAGACGTTATTAAAGGGAATCAATCGCCGCTCGCTCCTCCTGCTCGGGATGTCTTCGTAAGCTACGCTGTTTGAAAACTTCTGAACAAGCGCGAGTTCTTGTTAGAAAAACATAAACCAGGAATATAATAATAATAATAATACTAAAGAAGAAAAGACTGAAATTTCCAGGTCCTAGGAATCCTTTCAAAATTTAGTGAACGCGTTTTGTGCTGATACTGATTCTGACGGTCAGGTCATATACTGACTCTGACAGTCAGGTCATATACTGACTCCGACGGTCAGGCCATGCGCAGACTCCGACGGTCAGGCCATACGCAGACTCTGACGGCCAGGTCAAATGTAGACTCTTACGGTCAGGTCAAATGTAGACTCTGACGGTCAGGTCAAATGTAGACTCTGACGGTCAGGTCATATGTAGACTCTGACGGTCAGGTCATATACTGACTCAAAACTTGTGACTTTCAGCACTGGGTGACCTGTTCGAAGGTGATCCTGAAGCCGTTGTAGCGCTTGTCCTCGTCTGAGTGGAAGTGAAACTTCAGGCTAGTGGCTCCGGGCTGGAACTCCACAACCCCTGCAAGCATACAGGAGGTAGGAGTGTACAACTCTCATGTTGGAAGATAATTCGCTATTCAATTTATCACTTCATGTAGGAAGACTACTTATATACCAATTTTTTAATTTTAATCTACTCGAAATGCAATTGTTTTTGCATTTATTTTTTCAAATATATTTCACAGACCTGAAGATAGTAGCCAGTTCTCGGTACTCATAATTTAGCCACCGCTACGCATCTCTTTTATATATCGGATAACGTTTTCTGTAATAGTTTTTTATTTAAAAATTGCCCTGTTTGAACTATTGTTCATTATATAGAGCCCAGTGCTCTCCGCAAGGATACACAACAAAATATGTTTCTGTGTATACATATGAACCTGTTTAAAATAACCTATTTGTGTGCATCATAATTTTGTTAGTACCATTGACAGCTAAATATATTTTGCAAACAATATATCTATGTAAATATATATCGACTTCACATCAACATCAACAGCTTGAACATGACTTATGTATTTAGAATAGATCAATATGAAAACATGAACAGTTTAAACATGACTTAAATATTTAGCAAAGTTCAACATGAAAGCATGAAGAGTTAGAACACGACGTGGTCTAACATGTGAAGTCGATGTCACCACACAGGAAGCCACATGAGGGTTGATGGAGGAAGTCAGTGCATGCTCCCCCGAACACCGTACTGAGGGCTGGTGACAACTCGAACCTCACCCGACGCATCCTGATGCCACAGAATACAGGACTCGCTCTGCCCAGGTGTTTTGCTTGTCAGGTCTAGTCTTGAACAACTTTATTATTCAGTGATAAATTGACTTATTTAGTTTATTGATGAATTAACCTCTTTAGTTTAGTGGGGAATTAGTCTCTTTAGTTTAGTGATGAATTAACCTCTTTAGTTCAGTGGGGAATTAGTCTCTTTAGTTTAGTGATGAATTAATCTCTTTAGTTTAGTGGGGAATTAGTCTCTTTAGTTTAGTGATGAATTAACCTCTGGTTCAGTGGGAATTAGTCTGTTCAGTTTAGTGATGAATTAGTCTCTATAATTAAATGATGAATCAGAGAACTAATACTTCACTCTGGTAGTATAGATTCAAACTGAGTTTTTTATGCTTTATTTTATATTGATACAACTTTAATTTCAACTGTCAAGTGTTTGAATATTGCTCGTACTATTTCACTAATACAAGTATGTATTAATTGCCATCACATGTGTTGATTCAGGACTGAAATATGATCTCTGCAAAAATGAATGAATGTTTATCGCCTGTTTTAAAAAGAGATAAATAAAATATATTTTTTTCCTTTAAATTTATTCTTGTAGACATATAAGTGATGCCGCACAATAGCTTTCAGGTAAAGAATACGCTTCAGTAGAATTAAAAGAAGAAAATGATAGTGTTTTACATCAGTTAATTGATGATATAATTAACCAACGTAAGTGTACTGAATCTTTACTACAGTCGTATGCATGTAAACATGAATCTTCAAATTTAGCAGCCAAATCATTAGACTTCAGAAAGAACTGAACTAAAACTCTTATCAAACATTTTACCTTCGAGAATTTTATCCACGTAAACTAAATAATTATATTGGGCGACGGTTTCTAATTATGTAGACAAATTCTCATGTAAAGTGAAAACAATTGTATGTAGAGTCTATGTTCAATTGTACACGTAGAGAGAGAGAGTACGTTAGTTGTACATCAGCGTACGTTAGTTGTCTATCTGGGTACGTTAGTTGTACATCAGAGTACGTTAGCTGTACATCAGAATACGTTAGCTGTACTTCAGAGTACGTTAGCTGTACTTCAGCGTACGTTAGCTGTACTTCAGCGTACGTTAGCTGTACTTCAGCGTACGTAAGCTGTACTTCAGCGTACGTAAGCTGTACTTCAGAGTACGTAAGCTGTACTTCAGAGTACGTTAGCTGTACTTCAGCGTACGTTAGCTGTACTTCAGCGTACGTAAGCTGTACTTCAGAGTACGTAAGCTGTACTTCAGAGTACGTAAGCTGTACTTCAGAGTACGTTAGCTGTACTTCAGAGTACGTTAGCTGTACTTCAGAGTACGTTAGCTGTACTTCAGAGTACGTAAGCTGTACTTCAGAGTACGTAAGCTGTACTTCAGAGTACGTTATCTGTACTTCAGAGTGCTTAAGCTGTACTTCAGAGTACGTTAGCTGCACTTCAGAGTACGTTAGCTGTACTTCAGAGTACGTTAGCTGTACTTCAGAGTACGTTAGCTGTACATACATCTCAGGCTATGCATGTATTTTACTAAGAATTTTCAGACGAGTTCCATATTTTGACCAGAATTTTCAAGAGATAATTTCATTGCTTCAAGTAAATAGCGATGTTTTTGAAGAAACCTAACTTTGAAATGGATTTAAAAATATTGTAGTTGGAGGTGTGATGTAAAACTTACTAATTAAGTAAGAAAATAACTACGTAAATTTATTCGCAGTCCACATTGCTGGATCCAAATACATTTGGATCCAGATTGGCATAACAACACACCTGATGAACTCGTACACGCAGTCCAGGTTGCTGGGTATAACACACCTGATGAAATCATACACGCCGTCCCCATTGCTGGGCATAACAACACACCTGATGAATTCATACACGCAGTCCAGGTTGTTGGGGTAGAACTTGGGGAAGTAGGGCGTGTTGATGGAGCCTGAGAGGTCGTTGATGCGGGTGTAGCAGGGGGCTCTCCCAGTGCCTGGGATGGAGGAGATGGGGGGCGACTGCGTCTGGTACGGACCAGGACACGAACGTAGCTGTGTGTATCTGTAGGGGGTCATGACAGAGTTAAATCTGGTGGCAGGCATGGGGGGTCATGACAGAGTTGAATCTGGTGGCAGGCATGGGGGGTCACGACAGAGTTGAATCTGGTGGCAGGCATGGGGGGTCATGACAGAGTTGAATCTGGTGGTAGGCATGGAGGGAGGGTCATGATAGTATTGAATCTGGTGGTAGGCATGAGGTAGGCATGAGTTCAGTGTTCTGACAATGCTGACTTCAGGGGCTTATAATTCAAGAAGAAGAAGCACCAAGAAGCAAAATATTCCTGGTAAAATGCGCCTTAAATAAGGATATCCTGGACTAAATACTCAAGAAAGAGATCCGCAAGAAGAAGGCTGAAAATTTCGAAGGTAATGAAAAGAAGAGGCTCGGAACAGAGTGGTCCGAGAAGAAGGACGGGACAAAGTGGTCTAAGAAGATGGATGGGACAAAATGGTCCGAGAAGAGGGACGGGTCAAAGTGGTCCAAAAAGAGACGCGCGACAAAGTTGTTTCAAAATAAGATACAAGGCATAACAATTCAAGATTTATGTCAATCTGCCATATTCTTTGGGCAATATTATGCAGCGCCTGGTAGTGATGTTCCGATGTATTTTGCATTCACAAACGTTAGAATTAAGGCTTCCAGCCCTGTACAAGTAAAGGAATATCGAGGGATAGAACTTGGACGAGTACTTGCAACAAGCCTCCCCTGACCATGTCACCCCTTATCCTGAAGCTCCACTAAACCCTAAACTCAGACTCACCTGATCCTGAATCCTGTATGACCTGCCCTGATGTCGTCTGTATGGAACACAAAGCGGATGCTCTGTGCGTTAGGCTGGTACAGGTATTCGTCTGTGGGAGTGGAAAATTACATTTTAAAGATTTGATTTGTTAGAAATAAAATGTTTGTAGTAGCACGTACGATTCCTTCCGAAGCATGAGCATTCGTATAATTTTTAAGGGTTCAATGTGTCTTTCATATAAGACTCCTACATAAATGTTCTTGGGTTCCAAGGCATCCTCTGAGACTTCTTTCTGAATATTCTGCGAGTACAAGGTGTCCTCTGGGACTCCTAAATAAATATTCTTGAGGTCCAAGGCGTCCTCTGGGATTCCTAAATAAATATTCTAGGGATACAAGGCGTTCTCTATGACTATATGACATGATGCTAGTTCATGTTCTCTCATGTTCTACATTCATCTCTCTTGCCTGTGACTTATGCATTCTTTTATTCCACCGCCATGAGAACTGGCAGTTTTCAAACTTTCTCAAGTGCGTTTTTGTTTGAGGAAACGTCGGGGTTTTGCCTGCAGGTGTACTCAAAATTTTAGAGTATACAAGCAAAGATAATTGTGTACAAAAGTATTTGGGTGATTGAACCTGGATGGGTTTACTGCACAAAGGTATGTTCTTGCAAAAATTATTCCATATTTGTTCACCGCCCATGAGTACAAGTGCGGGAAAACTATCACCTTATGAACAAAAGGGTTTGAACAATTGGGTAAATTCAGCTAAACATTGGAACACTTATTCAGAAATAACTGAGATAGAACTTTTATTCAGAGTAAAGGTGCACAGGTGCACCTGCCAGCTACTGCACCTTCCATCAAATGCACCTGCCAGCAATTGCATCTGCCAGCAAGGGCACCTGCTTGCTGGTGTACCTCTAGCTAGTGCACCTGGCAGCTAGTGCACCTGGCAGGAAGTGCACCTGTACACCTGAGAAGAGGTGCAGTTGCCACTCACAAACTTGCCCGGTGGAGTTGCCGCAGATGCGAGTGCCAGTCTCAGGGGCACAGGAAGGCAGGCTGAGGTAGTCAGTTGCGCAGCCGCCGCCGTTTGGTGCCACCAAGCCCAAGTCTAACTCTTCAACTGCCACAACAAAATCGTAAGCAAATTTAGTCACGTGGTGAATATTAGATATTTCCCTTTTTTCACGTAATGTTAGTAATTTCTTAGTTCAAAGCCGGATTTTCTTGCTCACACGTAGCGTTGGTTACTCTTGCTGCAGTGTTGTACCGTTAAGCTTTCCTAAGACCTGCTCATACATCGGGTTTTGTAACATGCCTTCGTGATTTACTCAAGGTAATTAATTAAATCAAATCAGGTAATAATTAATACACAAAAAAATCTAATGGGGACGAATGAGGAGAACGAAATTTTTTCTTTACACAGAATGTCATCAAATCTTGAAATGAAACTGTGTTTTTTCATACGAAGCACACTTTCACTTATTTGGTTATCTTAATAAACACATTTCAAGGATTTCTTCTTATGGAAATCCATGAGAAATAAAAAACCATTGCACTCCCTTCGAGTTACATTGGTTTTCCCGAGTCTTTTCAGAATCCACTTGGATTTCAAGGTAAAATTAAAGCCTGTTTACGGATCGAGCCTTGAGAGCTTTGCTATATCAGCAAACCAAGAGGGTCGGTTTCTTTTGAAACTCCCTACATATTATTGCAACATTTGATTATTATTTTGTTATAATATTTGTGCGTTACATCAGTGATGCAATATTTTAATATCATCCACACGGAACTAGAATATTGCAAGTATGGAGGTTCAACTACGGGACCTGGTCTCAGTTGCACCCGTCACTGCTGCGTACGCCAACGTCAAGGTCGAATTTCTATCCCCAATTGGGTGGAAGACGGGGGAGGGGAGAGGGGAAAGAGGGGAAGAGAGGAGGAGTGAGGAGGGGTGTGGCATTTGAAGGAAACCAGTTATAGTGCCAGTTTTTGACAGGCTTCAAGTACGCCTAGCTGCTCAAAAAACGCCCATTTCTTTATATGTGAGGCCTAAGTGAGTAAAGGTCGGAGTATTCAACTGAGTGCCTAGAGTGACGACTGAAGGTCATAAAAGTACTTAACTAAGGGCCTAGAGTGACGACTGAAGGTCATCAAAGTACTTAACTGAGTGCCTAGAGTGACGACTGAAGGTCATAAAAGTACTTAACTGAGTGCCTAGAGTGACGACTGACGGTCAAAGTACTCAAATGAGTGCTAAAAGTGTCATATGACCAAGTGTACGACCAAGAAAGTCATACGAGTACTCAACTGAGTGCCTAAACTAACAAATTCACTCGCCTTGACGACTGGTATGTCTGACATGTTATAAATATTGTAAAATAGAAGTCAGATAAATAATTCATACAACCTTCAATAAAAAACGTGTCTTTATAAATGACGTTCAAGGGAGTTTCTTAGTTACAAACCAGACACAATTTTTGCATTTATCCATGACTTCGTGCACGACGTGAGCGAGAACACGGGAGACTTGTTCTCTCTTTAATTGTCTCCCCTGCAGCAAGCTCGTATATGAAGCGTTGTTGGTGCGGTAGCTTCCTTACATCAAACTTACTGTGCGCCTGAAACTTTTAGTAAATGACATTTAGCAGACAAAATTTGTTCTTAAGAAGTCAGAATTTGTTCATGAGTAGATAGGATTTGTTCTTCAGCAGATAGGATTTGTTCTTCAGCAGACTGGATTTGTTCTTAAGAGACAGGATTTGTTTCTAAGCAGACAGGATTTTTCAGCAGACTCGATCTATTCTTATGTACACAGGATTTGTTCATACGCGGACAGGATTTGTTCTTAATGAACCAACAGGATTTGTTCTTAGTAAGCAGGCAAAATTTATTCTTAATAATCAGACAGGATTTGTTTTCAACAGACTGGATCTGTGCTTATGTAAAAAAAATTTGTTCTCAATAAGCAAACAGAATTTGTTCATACGCAGACAGGATTTGTTTTCAGCAGACTGGATCTGTGCTTGTATTGACAGAATTTGTTCTTAATAAGCTGACAGAATTTGTTTTCAGCAGACTGGATTAGAATAGAATAGAATGAGGCTATAAGAACGAACCTTGTGGCCCATTCTTGGGTCGGATAATTACTTCGATAATTATTTGGTTGTTTTACCCAAGTCCCATGCCGTATTTCTAGCCGCGTCAACCATGTCGGCAGCGGGATTCGAACCCGGGTCTTTCCGCTCGCAAGCAGATTCGCTCACCAGTCGACCAAGCTGGTGATTTGTTCTTAGTCAGCAGACAAAATTTCTTCATAATAATCAGACAGGATTTGTTCTTAGTAAGCAGACAAAATTTATTCTTAATAATCAGACAGGATTTGTTCTAAAGCTCACAGGATTTGTTCTAAAGCTCATTTTACATAGAAACGAGTTCATCCAAACATTTATTTATTTATTATGTTAAATATTTTTCAAAACGATACCAAGACCCCTGCCATGTTTGGAGATGAGCTGCAGTTTGTTGTCAAGGAATATAGGACTGGATGAACGTTTGGAAAACAAATCTGACGAGTTTTCTAAGAAACAACGACCGTCTTTCGTGCACTGAGAAACCCACGACGCAGATAAGCTGGTAAGGAGTGAACTCATCGCTGCACTAACGTGATAGTAATGGAAAATGAATTGAAAGCTAACTCTCATGATGAGCCTCAGCGACAAGTTAATAATGTGCAAAAATTGACTTTAGTGACTGCTTAGGACACGTAAATGTTGCAGCTCTGTGACTGAAACAGTGAGTGAAATATGAGTAGTAGTGAGTGAGACACTGACCTGTAAGTGAGATACCACACACATCTTGACTGGGCCTGCGGATGTCATAGCAACAGTCACGGGAGACGGCGTAGGGAGCAGGATATCCCGGAGACTCTATGACCCCTGTGTCTCCATTGAGGGAGAAGTAGCACACGTGATCCTGGAACACTTCTGTAACGGAGGATACAAGTGTTAAGTGTGATCCTGGAACACTTCTGTAACGGAAGATACATGTGTTAAGTGTGTGTGATTTTGGAACACTTCTGTAACGGAAGATACAAGTGTTAAGTGTGGTATTGGAACACTTCTGTAACGGAGGATACAAGTGTTAAGTGTGGTGTTGGAACACTTCCGTAACGGAGGATGCAAGTGTTAAGTGTGGTGTTGGAACACTTTTGTAACGGAGAATACAAGTGTTAAGTGTGGTGTTGGAACACTTTTGTAACAGAGGATACAAATGTTAAGAGTGATTCTGGAACACTTTTGTTACGGAGGATACAAGTGTTAAGTGTGGTGTTGGAACACTTTTGTAACGGAGGATACAAGTGTTAAGTGTCTATTCTCGAACACAAATTTCTTTACTATATAATAAAACATAATAATTTTTAATGTTCGAGTCGTTGCCCATTATATAAGTATGAAATTTTCTTGGTTTCGTTTCCATTTCTAGAACATTCTTATAACATTTATTTTCTTTGAGTGTCAACGTGAATAATTTTACTTTGCAAGCGCGATGAAAACATTCATGTTATATGCAACATGCACGCATACCCACATGATGTGTTACTCGAAGTGTGTTGCAAGTGCTGCAAGTAGTGTGTTACATGTGGTGCAAGTGTGCTCTCTTAACGACGTGTCTAATCTAACTTACCCTACCATATTTAACCTAATCCAATCTAACCTAATCACACGTGCATCTCTAGCTCTTATAACATGCTGTATATGAACTATAAAAATCACATTTTTCTTTGTTGATCGTGTGTTCCTTGCTCAGTGTTTCGCTGCCTTTTGATTTAGTCTGCGATTGATAGATCCACTTCATGCTTCAAAACCAGCCGACGGAATTGTTCTCAGTAATTCAAGCATCTCGTCTGTGCTTGGATTTGAGTAGTCTGTAAAACCCATGACTGAAGCTTCTACACCAGAGGACTTTCAGCCACGGCTCTGGAGTTAGAGGCGGGTGTGCAGAAAATTATTGAGGAGTCGGAATCGTATGATTGAATTTCCAACTAAACGAATAAGCTCGCAGCACAGCTCTGGAGATTGTGCAGCACCGCATGAGCACAGCTCAGGGGACTGTGCAGCACCACATGTGCACAGCTCAGGGGACTGTGCAGCACCACATGTGCACAGCTCAGGGGACTGTGCAGCACCACATGTGCACAGCTCAGGGGACTGTGCAGCACCACATGTGCACAGCTCAGGGGACTGTGCAGCACCACATGTGCACAGCTCTGGGGGACTGTGCAGCACTGCATGAGCACAGCTCAGGGGACTGTGCAGCACCACATGAGTAAAGCTCTGGGGGACTGTGCAGCACCGCATGAGCACAGCTCAGGGGACTGTGCAGCACCGCATGAGCACAGCTCAGGGGACTGTGCAGCACCGCATGAGCACAGCTCAGGGGACTGTGCAGCACCACATGTGCACAGCTCAAGGGGCTGTGCAGCACCACATGAGCACAGCTCAGGGGACTGAGCAGCACTACACGCAGAGCAGCTGCGTTAGAATATGCGTACGCAGCTTTAATTTCTTATCAGAAAAACTAGTGTAAAAAATTAGGATCTAGTGAGAACCACCGCAGCAGATGGTCAGACGAGGCTAATGCTCGATGTTATCAACAGATTGCAAGAGAACAAAACCAATTAACGGATAACATTTGTATTTCCTGTGCATTTTCTCCATGAATACTGATCAGTTGTGAATGATTTCTGAACGAGGAGAGCGAAGTAAACGTTCCATTTTGGTATTATGATAAACCGATGCCAAAAGTTGAAGCAATACACTCAAACCTCGTTATTCGTCGCAACTGAGGCATACTTTAAGATTTAAAAACAAAAGTTCATACCCACGTAAGTAGGAAAACGTCAACGAAAATTGTGAAAATAACTGTGTAATACTGAAAACTTGGAATAAATGTATTAGAAAACTACAAATATGGAATCATAAAAATAATGAAAGCGAAAATAACGAGGTTTGAGACGAGCTCAACCGCCTCAGCTCTCGCTGGTTGACCACGCCCCTTCGAGGCACTTGGTATCCATGACGCAGCGGCATACAGATGTGAAAGCAAAGGCAGTCTAATGGTGTTAGACATCAGCGAGTTGTAGGACTGCCCGTGTATGAAACCGTGTGTGTATGAAGTGTGTTGTAGTCCTTTCATGGCTTATACTTCAGTAATAATAAGAGACAAATATTAAGTTAACGAACCAGAGCCTAACCTACTTCAAGTCCCCATACTGTGTCAGTTGCGTTCAGTCTACTTCATATCTTGGCATGTTTATTTCTACATTAAAATAGCTGAAGCCTGTAAAAAATTAATTACCGCTTTCGCTTGCAAACTATGTTAATTTAGACTGCAGCTTCTACCACAAAGTAGCCGGGGCTTTATTCTAGGTAAATAGCTGAGTTCAAATGAATTTCTTGAGCACACAACACAGGTGGTCTGATGACCTATACAGGATCAACTGATGAAGCAACCTATTAATAGGTTTTCTTCCTCTTTGGCTTTTCATGGACAGGACCTCATGTTTTCATATATGTGAAAACTAAGGCGTTGTTTGGACTGGAAACTTAATTCAATATTAACTGTAAACCTGCACCATCAGAGGGAAGAGGTAAGAGTAGGCTTATACAATCCGAGGGAAGATGCGAGGGTAGGCTTATGCGTTGCAATTGGTGAAAATGGAATAACTAGAATTACATATAGGTTCTTGAAATATTTTTTTGGTAAGAATATTTTTTCAGGAAATAGGTTAGCACAGAATAGAAATATTCCTAGGAAAAGGAATATGAATATTCGTAGGAATAGGATGGAGCACAGCTATGGCAGCTTACATTAACCCTGCATGAACCACAGGTGTTTTTATGTACATTAGAAGTAATTAATTTTCGTCCTGTTTCCTATATGTTTCGTTAAAAAGTTAAGTGGAATTTAGTTAAAAACGAGTAAAGACAGGTGATAATGCAAGTAACATTTCGTTCAGTCAGAAATCATTTGGTCGCTGTATGGTCAATTCCGCACCCCCACACCACGCAGACACGGCCCTTCTGCGCAGCCGCCGGAGGGATGTGAAGTACTTTCGCTACGGCGGGGGACTGGGGAGGGACTGGGGGGACTCGGAGGACTGGGGGAACTGGGGGGGGGGGACTGGGGACTAGGGGGCGACTGGGGGAAACTGGGATGGACTGGAGGAGACTGGGGGGGAAGGTTGAGGGGCATGTGAGAGTGAGAGCGACCGATGAAATCAAAACCAACTGGAGATATGAACCAACGAGCCCCTTGTGTGCAGTGTGTAGTGTTCTGTGTACAATGCGCAGTGTACTGTGTACTCAAAACGCACGTTGCACTCCAGCAGCGGTCCAGTGGGAATCCAGCAGCTAGGTGGTGCAGCAGGTCGCAGGTGTTGGCGGGTAGGACTTCGGTTGCATTCTCATGCCTACCGTACGAGACTGTCCCTCTAACGCATACAAGACTGTACAGTGTGACTGTAAGCCAGTCTTATGGTGACACGTATCCTGTATGTCTGAATGTCTTCACAATTTTGTTCCAATCATGATTATACAGAGTGTCTGCTAAAAAAGTAGCCGATTTAAAAACGCTCATCCCATGATTGCTCACCCGATTAAATGCCTTCACAATCCATCGATTGTACATCCGATTGAATGCTTTCGCAATCTTATGATTGTACATCCGATCTGGAACTAACTGACCGGCCTTCGATTGTGTGAACGACGTGATTTGTATTTGTGAACTTTCATCTCTACGGAAAAAATTTGATTACATCGCACTTTCTTTCAGGTTTAACTGAAGGACTATTATTCAACTGCTTGATTTGCTAAGTTCATTAAAAATTCATTGAAATTTTGTAGAAAATTTTCGCTTTCAAAAGAAACGAGGACAGACAATCTCATAGACTGTATCCATGCTACAGATTAATTTTTGCAGAATCTAACTGTCAAATTTATTGAGTCAAGTATTGGAATTTCTGTGCAAACTTTTCTCTTTTAAGAGACAGGAAGAACAAAGAAGACAGATGACCTCGTAGACCGTATTCAGGTTACAGATTACTCTTTGCATTAGCCTCCAACTCTCTCCCTTCTCTCCCCTCCCTTGCTCCATGGACTGAATTCTCCAGTTTCATCCATTCGAAGTGGTCGGTACCTCAAGGCTTCTGTGAAGCTTCTCATCTCTTCGCCTGCATAGGTTTTACGTCACTTTTTAAGATCTCTTTGAACTCGGCACTTTCGAGAAGAGGTTTTTTCAGGTAGTAAAAAGTTTTACTTTCGATGCGTAATGGCTATCGACGGCGAGCATTACAATGTTTTTGAGAGAACTAAGCCTTCTACTAGTGGTCAGATGACAGAACTATACGGGAAGCAGAGGGAGGGGGGGAGGTGGGAGGGGTGCATGAACACCCAGGGGTGAGTGAGTACATATATTCCGAGGAATTGATTCATTTCAATTGAATTGTTATCTTTGAAATATATGTATTAGGATAGAAATGAAGTAGCATAGTTTTTTCCTGATGATCATTTCGTCTTTATGAGAGTCCCTCGATTGTTAGTTTGAATCAAATCTGATATCTAATGTATATTTTATTTTTTCATTAATAATAATTATTAAATTTCGATAAATTTAATCGTTTCAATCCTCAAGTAATGAATGTTGATGAAGAGCATCTGAGACATTGTATGTTTTGTGAATTTAAGAAAGGCACATGAGCTGCATAAGCTGCAAGAAACACTTTTTCTGTCTATGGGAACAATGTTTTGAATGTTTGAAAATGCCAACGGTTGTTTGCTAAGTTTTCAAACTACTTTATGGCATGAAAGATTTCAAGTGGTCTGAGAAAGATATATAGACTGATGAATCTCAATTTTGCATTTTCATGTAAATATTTTTCTAACAAAGAGAAACTATGGGAAGCCCTGCAAAATAAGTAAAATAACATTTCTCCCTTGCATTGTTTTAAGCTGGTGGAGAGCATGCCTAAATGAATCTTTTGTTTGAAAAAATCCAAAGGAAATTCAATTCTATATTGATGGTAGATTGTACTAATAAGTTTTTCTACTGATTTTTTTGTTTGATGAAATGTTCTCTACTGTTTTTGTACGACAGTTTTTCGTTCACAATCGTCCAAATTTGTTCAATGAATGATAAGAATTACATTGGTTCATATTTTTGAACACCAGTGTATATTGTAACACTTATAAGATAGCATTCATGTGCTGTAAGATTTATAGGGAAACATTAATGTGTATTTTAACATTCATAATATAACATTTGTGTATATTATAATATTAATGACATAACATTTAGATATATATATATATATATATATATATTATAACATTTATATACATCATAAAATTTCTGTTTAATATAACATTGATAACATACGATTGCTAAGACTTACTCCTGAAGTCGACACAAGCAGCACAGCTGCAGTGGGAGGCAGAGTTGCCGCAGTAGCCGTAGTCGCTGCAGCAGGGACGGTCACTACGAGGGTCACATTGCGACGGCTCTCCGTGCACCGTCCCTCCTAGAGGGAATGATGGGCCACACCTGCCATCCACACGCCACCGCACGCGGGGTCTACCTGCCACACAAGTATTTACTGTGAAATGTTCTTTTTGGAAAAATATTTGATATGAAATGTTGTTTTCAGTGAAATATTTGGTATGAAATGTTGTATTCAGTGAAATATTTGACATGATGTTTTATTCAGTGAAATGTTTGCTATGAAATGAACTCAGGAAAATATTTTAACATGAAATATTCTACTTGTAGAAACACGACTAGCTCACTTTGAGCTGAATGCTCCTGTAAAACACAGAAGAATATAGATTTATATTCATGGGTAATTTCCATTATATTCAGCACCAAAGAACCTGTTGGGACAATTTTGTTTTGAAGTTGAGTGTGTCAGAAAACTTCATCAGGCAGTTGATGCACTAAATAAAATCAGAACTTTTCAACACAGCAACGTTGACTAAATGAAATCCATGTTGCTATGAGGTATGTACAGAATGCGGCAACATAACTTCCTTTTTTTAAAGGAAATTCCTTTCAAAAAATGAAAGTTGTGTTGCTGTACCCTGTAATATACGTACTGGGTGCCGCAAAATGATGTGTCACATTTTGTTGGTTTAATAAAAGCGAAACAAAGTCGTAAGCGCAAAATGTGTTTTTATTTTCAAAATATCCTTCTTGTGACATTTTTGTCCTTTATTTTCTCTAAGTGCAATTTTCGCCTTTATCCTCATTTCGCATTTTTAAAGCCATAAATGTGTTATATTATTGTGTAATCCGAACCTGAAAAATACTCTGAGCTATCATGTGAGACCAGGTGTTCTGTTCCAAAATTTGTTTTTAAATGAATTGTCTTCCTCAACAAACTTTTAAAAGGCAACGCATTTCTTTCCTATCTTCTTCTTAAAAATAAAAACAATTGTGTTCTCTAGTTCATAAAAGAAAACATGAAAAATACCTTTTCTAACACTAGAAAACAGTGGGTTTTAATACGTGATGCATACCACAATAAAAATGTGTAATAATAATAATACCGTCGTGCATTCGATCATGCTGTTCGTTCGTTTTGTGCGTTGCGTTTGATTGAATGCCCATCTACTCCTACACTAGCATCCCTTTCTTAGTGCGTTATGCTTTGGGTATTTATCTAAATTCATGATATTTATATTGAGTTTGTATTGTGGATACGTACATGAGCAAATTGTCTTCGTTACAGCTTTATTTTAACTCTTTTGATTATGTTGATTAATTCTGCTAAGTTAATTACTGAGGTCTTAATCACTATATACGTAAGAAGAATGTTGACAGTGAGACAGCAGCTAAGAGAAATTCAGAGAGCTGCAATATTAGAGAGAAATAGAGACCGTCAGAATAATACATTGTATGTATTCTACGCTGGATATATCCTGTCGCGGAGGTTCTTCGGATCCCACTAGTCAAAGTTTAATGTACAAAACAACCAAATGCACCTATGGGCTCCCATGTGGGTGATGTTGTACTCCAATGCGCGTGATGTTGTGCTTCAATGTGGGTGATGTGCTCCAGTGCACGTGATGTTGTACTCCAGTGCACGCGATGTTGTGTTCCCGTGCACGTGATGTTGTGCTCCGGTGCGCGTGATGTTGGGGGTTATGAGAGCAGTATTAGAACCGTGTACGTAAAGTACGTGCAGCACCATTTGAACTGTGTACGTGCCGTACCATCTGAACTGTGTACGTGCAGCTCCATCTGAACTATGTACGTGCGGTACCATCTGAACTGTGTACGTGAGGTACGTGCAGCACCATCTGAACTGTGTACGTGCGGTACCATCTGAACTGTGTACGTGAGAGGCTGTGTGAGATCCTACCCTCCTAATCCTTTAAGATTCCACCCTCTTGATCCTCTAAGATCCTACCCTCCTGATCCTCTAAGATCCTCCCCAGCGTGGGGCTTGAAGGTTTGACTCGACCATCGTTCGAGTCGCACAAAGTTTCGACATGGTTGAATCGTGACTGCAACTGCAGGTACTCTCAAGTACCAGACGTCGCCGCTGGGGGCATGAAAATGACCGGTGTTTTTGTTGCTGCAGCTCACAGACCATTTTAAACATTGAATATCCAAATAATTACTACTTCAGTAGCTATTTGTGCTTAATTTTTAGCTCGAATTTACTATGTTTGGTAGACATGCTAGTACAGCTAAGTGTTGCCGCTGGATTACTAAAAATATTTTCGTATTTTTTCAAACCCTTAAAACAAATGCAGGACAATTTCCTGGAACTCAACTTTTATAGTAGAATAAAGGTAGCTGATACAGCGCATCAGTCAAGTTCTTTATGAAGCTCATATGGTTCCTCTCAGGCTGTCTGCCTCGATCATTCCAAGTACTGCCAGTGAGGGGGCAAAAAATCGATAAAAAAGCCAATATGTGGGAATTGGCGGGAGCAGTGTGCTGGACACCACGTAGGCCCGTTAGACCTCGAGTTTTTCTGTTGCTGTTAAGTAATTTGTGCAGCATCGTGTATGTGTGAGCAATTTTTGTGCTATTGGCGCATTTGAGCACGGAAACAAGGACGTAGAGTAACCTGTGTTTCTGGGTTCAACTGGAACTCTATTTACAATCAGTTTGTATTAATTTGCATCGAAAAACAAGCTGATTTGAGCTGGTCAAAGCAAATTTGAAGAAGGAATATTAAAAGTGACATCACGCCAAGGTATTCTTGCTTTGTATATTTTTTTTGTAGTGAAGAGTTTTAAATCATATCAGGGCGTTGAAAATAATCTGCAGTTTTAAATCCCGTAAAAGATGGATAAAACTTAGTAGGGGAAAAATTAGTCAGAGGAGTGAGTGTGTGATCCAATTGATAAATTGGATCCGAAGGATAATCATATAAAAAAGATGAACATAGCAGACAGAAGCAAGTTACTCTCCTAGTGAACAAATGCGAGGACCGAACCTTCATAAAGTTTTCATCAGTCTAGAGACGCATCTCAAAAGTCCGAATGTCCTTCACTCATCCAGAAAATTGCTTCTGAAGCCAGAGGGTTGGAAACCCTAATTGTTTCTGAAGAACTGGCTGTGCTTCTCTGCACAGTGAATTCAACACTTTCCTGTACATACTAGCAAGGGTATGTGCCAGATATGGTTGAGGTTTTGGTGTTTGTGCTAGATCGTTCACATCATGCACTAAACTTTAGTGACTAAATTTAGTGACTAAAGGGTTTCTTTTCTAATTCCTCAACTTTACATAATTGATAGAAGCACGCAATGAACTTGAGCATACACTGAAGAGTTACTCTCATGCATGCTTACATTATGCATGTAGATACAGCATCGGGGTTTTAACAAAAGCAGCATGAGCTCTGTGCAGTTTGGGTACTGTCGTGGTGCTGTCGTATCAAATTTTTCGTGTATGAATGCCAATATTTTTTTTCAGTGTGCAATAAAATAAAATCTATTCAAAGGCACGAGAATTTCGCTTATCCAATCGTAGACGCAAATTATATTTGGCTTTGAATAATAATGTATTATTAAAATAAGTGAAACCTGGTGTCAATGACTTTACATTATTAATGAAAAAGATGTCGCTAATATTCGCTTGATATAAATGGTATTATAGAATAGAATTTTGTCTCTTGCTCATCAGGAGCAAAGCTGTTATTTGAGAGATGGGTAGTCCTCGCAGCAACAGAGGCTTCGTTTTCCTCCTGTTCAGAAATTCTATCTGATTTGTGTTAAACTGAAGTGTCTCAAGATTGAAAAATATAGGGATACAAGGAGAATTTTGGGGATAAAACGAGCATTTTGGGGATAAAATCATTTTGAACATAAAAGGAGCATTTTGGGGATAACGAGCATTTTTTTCATAAAGCAGTATTATGGAGATAATAATATTATTTTTGGTAAATAAGAAGCATTTTAGAAATAAAAAGAGCAATTGGGAAATAAAATGACCGTTTGTATGTTGAAACAAAAATTTTTGTGCCCAAAGAAGCAATTTGAGGGTGAAATACATAGCTTATATGTAACTTTTCTTTATGGACATCTGAGTTACGTGGAACTAAACTCAGTCGTTGTAAGATCAGCCAGGCAACACGTGCTGGAGCCATTCAAAGCTTTCTTACGTAAAGCACTTGGGGAAAATCTGACTCAAGTTTTCTTCGTTTCATTAGCAAATTTTTCCAGCTGATATGAATTAATTTACTTGATACATTTATTAATTTATTTAATTAATTCTTAAATAGAGCCCAGTCGGGTAATTAGTGTTACATAAGTCATGAAGGTGGACAAGTTTAACATATGTTGAAAGTTTGGGTTCTTGTTCACGAAAGGCATGTAGTTTTACTTCAACACGTTCATAATTCTATTAATAAATTGAACAAATAAGATAATAATAATACTACAATCGCTTCTATAAAGTTAGAGTGCTTCAGCATGTACCAAAAACGTCCATGATCACGACGCAGGAGGTGTGACCTGTAGCAGCGTGGCTGCAGCGATGGAAGTCCGTAGAACTTGTTCCAAAAAAAATATTCCAAATATGCATGTATTCCATTACCCATTCAGGAGCAAAATTTTCAATTACAAAATGCTAAATGTGGACAAAATCTTATTTGGAAAGATATGGTACGTATCCGTTCATCTTGAGGGCGGTTCACTTTTTTTGTCTGCCGCCAAGAACAACAACTGTATTTATGTAAATGATTGATTTTGTGTGCGAACATGCATTAAACTGGACACATATGATAGTCTACATTTTGTACCACCATGCTTGAAAAGGTTTAGTTATCTTGTACCTGATCTTCAACAGTTTTCTAAAGTTTTTTCTTTTGATGAGAATATTATCGGTTAGAAGCACCGCTCTAACAGGAAAATATTTAATTTTTAAGGTCATTGAATAAGAAGAGGAGGAATAAATTCGAATTGTAGCATTACGTAGCTATAGTGCCATAGTGGTCGACGAGTTCAAGCAATAGGGTGTGGCAACATAAGTTCCTTTTTTTGAACGGAACTTCCTTTGAAAACTTCCCAAAAATTCCGCAAATTTTTTTACGGATGAGTTTGTTTTTGATGGGTGGTCAGTGATTCGTTTGCGCTGTTCGAGGTCGCTCCGTCGGTGAACGTGAGCGGTCATGGCGCTGTAGCAGAAACAACCTATGTCAACGAGTTTCTGTTAATAAAACATTTGCTGTTCAAGGTCATGGCGCTGTAGCAGAAACAACCTATGTCAACGAGTTTCTCTGTAAATAAAACATTTGCTGCTTAAGGTCATGGCGCTGTAGCAGAAGCAACCTGTGTTAACGACACAAAGATGGTCGAGAAGCCCTAGACGAGTGTTCATTAGTGGTCCGTCCAGTGTTCATCAGTGGTCCGTCCAGTGTTCATTAGTGGTCCGTCCAGTGTTCATTAGTGGTCCGTCCAGTGTTCATTAGTGGTCCGTCCAGTGTTCATTAGTGGTCCGTCCAGTGTTCATTAGTGGTCCGTCCAGTGTTCATCAGCCTCATCTGGAGTCTTACTGCCTTCAGCTTACTACAGGCGCAAAATTTAGAAGGGAACGGATTCTTCGAGTGGAACCACGCAGAATAAAATTTCTGTAACTTCTTTCAGCCTGTGTGCTAAACATCAGAATAACAATAAAACATCTCTGAAGGCGTGGAGCTGCATGGACTCATTTCCGAAGCTCCAATAAAAGTGAAACAAGAAGAAGAAGAAGAAGTTTGCGCTGTTCGCTGTGTGTCTAAATTTTACCAAGTGATGCTTATTATTGAATACATTTTTTCAAGTGCTTACCAGTGTTGCTTGTAAAGCTGTTTTGTAATTCCTTATGTTTCTGTGGCACAATTTGCGCCTCAGTTTCTGCGAAGAATCTGGCAAGTATTTCAGTGTTGTTAGGAGTGCTGGACAACCTTCATCTCTTCGATGTCTCCCCGTCTTCATTTGAGGTGAGCTCATTCTACAGTGTACGACAAAATTTCTTCTATTTTTTGAAGGAAGTTACTTTCAAAAAAGGAAGTTATGTTGCTGCACTCTGCACTAAAAGTTCTAACTTAAAATCTTCGTTCTGGGGTCATTCAAAGATGTCTGCTGAGTATGCGTTAATTTTCTCTTACCATTCAAACCAATGTTCAGTCTCAATACCTACTATCAAGAAGTTTTTGAACGGAAAGTAGATTAAAGTAAATTTTACCCTTAAATGGGTGACTTCAAATCTACATCGTGGTTTGATTTTCTTCTATACCACTAAAGCAATCACAGTTACCCATTTACGCTGGCTGCTGTTATTCAAATTTTTTGCTAATGGCTAAAGTATGGATATTTATCCTCACCAATATGCTTTTTTTAGTGGTAGCAATCAACCCTTTTTAGGTATGCACAGCTGTGGCGGTAACACTCGTTACTTGTCTGTTATCCAATTTTTGCCAGTTAGTAGCAGTTATCCAATTATTACCAGTTAATCATTTAATGCCAGTTGACCAGTTGGAGTTATTACCAGTTATTAAAAAACGTCTTCAGCAGCTAGAACTTATCCCCCTAAAACAAAAAAGACTGAAAGGACAACTCATTGAGACCTATGAGTATCTTAACGGCCTTAACAATGCTACCCTGGAAGGATTTTTCGAAAGAGACGGTAATGTGTGAACCAGAAATAGCGGTCAAAAACTAATATTGAAAAATTTCAAAACATCCCAAGCTATAAACTTTTTTCCGGTTTAAATTGCAACAACTTGGAATCAGCTGTCCGAAAACATCGTTCCTGCTGGCACTGTGAACACTTTCAAAAATCATCTCGACAAGTATTGTATCACAAACCCCCAGTATTATAACGTACTAATTTTATGTCCCTAACTCTTGGGGCCAGTGTATGATTGTGATACATGTACGTGACTGAATTGGCTTACGTGATTAGTGTATACGTGCGTGATTGATGCATTTACCTTAGACGGTATGGGACTTGCGGACCAACCGAAGAACGGGACAAACGACTCATTTCTATTGCCTTATTTTATTTTATTCTTTTCTATTACCAGTTATTACAAGTCAACCAGTTTTTACAAGTTAACCAGTTATTACAAGCTCACCAGTTATTAACAGTTAACCCTAGATAAGTAGGAGTAGATAATTGAAACAGTTGAAACTAGTTAACTTGCTAATACCATTGATCAGTTAACTGGTTGAAAACAAGAAACCAGTTATTACCAGTTAACCTGTTATAACCAGTTAACACTAGCCACGTAGGTAATATATGTTAATCGGTTGATCTGTTGTCGCTCGTTAACACTAGTGAATACCAATTAACTAGTTAACACCTTTTAACGCCCGTTAACACCAGTCGAATAGTGGGAATTACTCACACATGTGTTGGAACTCCCTCATTCATTGAGTAGGTATATGTAGAGCTTTGCTCAAATTATCACTACCTAAAGCACAGTACCACTGTGCAGTTACTGCGTTACTGCTTTAATATAACGTGTAGTACTACAGTAGAGTTAGTGCAATATTACTGCACTAATATAACCTGTAGTCGCACTGTACCGTGACTGCACTAATGTAATTAATCAGACTATGCAAAATCTTTGACAATTTTGCTTTCCTGAAGGCCACAATGTCACAATTTCAAATGGGAACATGGCCCAGAAAGTAAAAATTCACAGTAATTGGATTTGTTCAACTGAATCCTCAATTTAACCAAAGTACCCAGCTAATATGTTCGACAGGTTCTAAAGCTCTGATTGGCTATTTGCATAAAAGGATTTTTCATTATCTAGTTAATGGCTAATTAGGTCATGCGTTGATGAACAGAGTACAAAACTGGTCTTGAGGCATTATGTATAACCTATACACCATACACAGAATCTGAACCACATATATATATATATATATATAATGTACAACAAGTATATGATATATATGAACCTAGCACAAAATTGACTTTAGCATATAATGTACCAAATTTTCAGGGTTAAATTCTTTTCTAATTTCCTGACACTGTAGACTTGTGAGGCTTGTAGACAATATTGCGCTCCTCATCAGGTAGTCTTGCAATCTCCCACGTGGACTTGTTTAACACGTTGACTCCGATTGCCTGATTGGTGTAAAACTTCACTTTGCACGCATAGTCACTAGAAGGATCTGAAAAAATTACAGAACCTAACCTAAGTGGTACGTATGTGTGCCACTTAGGTTAGGTTCTTTAATTTTTTCAGATCCTTCTAGTGACTATGCGTACAAAGTGAAGTTTTACACCAATCAGGCAATCGGAGTCAACGTGTTAACACGTTTGTTGCGATTGCTTGATTGGTGTAAAACTTCACTTTGTACGCATAGTCACTAGAAAGATCTGAAAAAATTACAGAACCTAACCTAAGTGACCCACCGGTGGGTCGCATCGCAACAAACGTGTTAAGTACAACTCCAGTGACTTGCCGTTCTAGAAAAGACTTGGGTTCATTAAGGTAAAGATTTAGTTGGTTAAATAGGTCCAAGTATTTCTGTGAAGTATTCCTCGCTTCGTGGGCTCTCATCATAGGTTAGTTTATACATAATACGTATAGTTTTAACGAACTCAAAACATCACTAACTTCGCCTACAAACATTACGTATACTTCAAGGTACTCATAATTGTCATTTACTTCATGTGCGAACTCTACGTACGGATTTCTTTACAAAGTTTGAACGTAAGCATTTAATTGATGCCTACGCTTAACACGTTTCCTGCGATTGCCTAACCGGTGCAAATCTTTACTTTGTACATACAGTCACTAGAAAGCTTTGAAACAATTGCAGAACCTAACTTGTGTGACCCACCGGTGGATCACTTCGCAGGAAATGTGATAATGTCCATACCAATATAAGTAGTAGGTGCAAAGCTCGGTTTCAATTTGAACGTATTCTACAAAGTCAGTCATGCATAACTTTTTTATACTTTCCGTTTTCAAAAGTCAATCAGTTTTTAAAAACTTTAACTTGAGAACTTTGGCGGTTCAAACATTCGATTTGAAGTTAACTATTTTCTCAATATTTTTCTCAATATTGCACCATCGCTTTCTTCTGAATTTAGTCCGATGGCTTGGAATTTTGCTTTCATCGATTGAAAAAAATCGCGTATTGTAAATCAGAGACCTCACAAACACGATATTTTGCAGTAAAATTTAACGTCACAATTTGTGAGGGGAACAATGGTGTCAGGCTCATGTGAATTGCTGTCATAGAATTAAGGTCTCAATTTTAACTACTTAACTATCTGCGTGTTCCGACCAGTGAAAGCTTTTGTTCGTGTGCAAGTGAGAAATAGTGAAGGAGGTCCGGCAGGAGGTGCAGGTGTTGCTTTTTGTTGTAGCACACAGCTGTGGTCTCCGCGCTGTATACATCAAGAGAAGGCAAGTATATTGTTTACCATACACGAACAATAGCAATGTAGCTTCAAAGCAGCCATGTTAAGTACGACTTTTATAAGATTACTTCGAATTTAGTGCAACTATTTAGAGAAGAATCATGCGGTCAGAACTACATTCTCATTTGCGAGCTATGCTGGAATAAAATTACTGTCAGGGCTTGCACCAAAAATTCAGGGAGAAATTCAGCGAGCAAGAGGCGGGGTGCTCGTATCTTTCTCTGGGCCACAGATAAACACAAGTAAAGGAATTAGTTTTTGTGCAACGGAGCCAGGATACAGAAAAAACGGTCCCGCTCTCCTGACCAGGGAATTTTAAGGACCCTCTGACCACACCTTGTCCAACCGTCCAGGTGCCCCCGTATTTGACTGTTCTAAAGTACTACAACTTAGATAACTTATTTCTTGCGTATGATTTGTTTTGGTGCACATGGTCATTTGTATCATCAAATGAACAAATGAATACAATGAATTTGTTTCGTAGCTAATGATGTTTAAGATTATTTCCACAGAAACTATCATAAGCCTAACTATTGGTTTTCGTTCGATCATTTTCGATAACATTTACAAAAGTTTGGGCTTTCTGTGCGTTGCAGATATCCTTAAAGCTCTGAGTGGTGCAGCAGTGCATCAGATCAAGCGGTGAGCGCTGAAATTCAAGGTAACTCTTGAAAGGGAAAAACTCCTTATGAAAGTGAAATCTCTGTCCAACTATGGAAGCCCCAACCGAGGGGGACATAGGGGGTGAAGAAGTCGTGGGGGCGAAGGAGTGTGTGGGGGATTAGGAGTGTGTGGGGGATAAGGAGTGCGTGGGGAATAGGGAGTGTGTGGCGAATAAGGAGTGTGTGGGGGATAGGCAGAGTGTGAGGATAGGGAGTGTGTGGGATAAGGAGTATGTGGAGGATAAGTGTGTGGGGGATAAGAAGTGTGTGGGGAACGAAGCTGAACAGGGGGAAATGGGGGAAGTGATTGATCTAAGGAACAAATGCTCTTTCTTAGAAAAATATGAATGAAGGCTTAAAACTTGTTTTGCGCTTTTTTTCTTACTATTTTATGTAACGATTATTGTTAATTTAAGGCGAAATAAGGTATATAGATATAATACAATGGTTTCTTGTTAAATACTGACCGTAACGACTATTTGTGCCTCATTCGTGTGTTCAGATTTGTTTAGTTGGTTGCCTTTGCAAAATGGGTAAAACAGACCTATCCAGAGTATTTTTTGTTTGTGTTTTAACTATTGCTTTAGAACAATTACTACGATTAACTCTGCTCCATGATAACAAAAATACCTACATTCACAGCTAGAACATATGATTAATGATCATTGGTAATGATGAAACGTTTCAGCATTAATTATGATTCCTAATAAAATGATCTATTAATAACATTATTAATTTTTTCATCACCATTTGTTGCAATGGTGACTATAACTCTCTGTCAAACAGGCTACCGTCTTTTAAAATTATAATTTTTTAGCCTCGATTCAAATTGATTCACGATAAGCTTCTAGTTCTTGTTGCAGTTTCTGCTGGTCAACAACTAGAAGAAGCCTCTTGTTTTTATGACATGTGTCGTGTTCGCAACTCAGTATTGTTGTTGCAGAGGCTTCTACTTTCTATTTATTATCTGGTAAACAATCATTGCCGTGCAATCTCACAATCCTCTTTTGTTCGAGTGTAAGCCCATTTTAAAATTTCTCCACAAGAGTTAGCTGCTAAAGCAAAATTGAAACATCGTACGAAAATGCAAGATCTGTCGCCCTTTTCTCCTTTACCCAACAATCTTCTCACGAGCTTCATTTTATGACACTCTCCTCATGAACTGGATTTCACAACAATCTCCACAAAAGCTACATTATATAACAATCTTCGCAAGAGTTACATTTTACAACAATCTCATGAACTGCATTTGATAACAATCTTCACAGGAGCTACATTTTATAACAATCTCTTTATGAACTGCATTTTCCAACGATCTCCTCGTGAGTTACAACTTCTAACCATTTTCTCATAAAGAGTTAAAAGCCCAATAATTAAAGAAACGTAGAACATAAAAATTTCGCTGAAAAAAAAACATTTTGAACTAGAAAGACGATCACAGGGCTACAAGGCTAGAGTAGAGATTCCTTATGCTGGGTGCGACAACATAACACTTTTTTTAAAGCAAACACTCTGGAAAAAGGAACTTATGTTGCTGCACCCTGTACATACAAGGATATCACAGTGTGTAATGCGAGATCGTGTACCGAAAGAATCGTGTTCATGTGATGTACCCAAATTGTGTACATAAACTGACCTAATCTAAACAAATCTTGCATCCTGGAAAATAAAAAAGGCGATGTATTTATAAAAGTTAGAGTTTTCAAGAGATCATACATTTATTTGCTAGATTACACCCGGAATCAACTTTCAGAAAAAAGTTTTTCAAGTTCTTGCTCCTCACCACTATTACTATTACCTCGTAATGCAAAAAACCGTGCATTTTAGAAAAAATAGAATTTAAATGTCACAAACTTTAAGAAGTACAACAAAAATAGGTACTACTCACTATTTCCGCATCCAGCGAACGCTTGCTGAGCAGACAGAGCCAGCAGCGTCAGCGTCAGCAGTTGGCTGATTTCAGACGATTTTGGCTTCATGTTTGACTGAGTCTTGGTTATGCGGGTTGCCGCATTTCCTTCATGCTTGCGCGTGAGATGTGAGGGTGCATGCAGCGCCACCTAGACCGCTAGTGTGCTCTTCTTCTTCTTCTAATGCTCAACTTCCAATTTACAGCAGCTACAAGGCAAAATGTCAATAGGTATTTCGGGCGTAATCTGTATTAATTTTCTAATAGATGTAGAGAACCCCACTGGAATGTTTGAACATTACAAAGTAATTACAAAACACGCTTTTTAAAATTTAGTTTCTTCTTTCTTCCTGTGAATATATAGCGTGGGTGCAGTTCACTGTTAACACTATAAACTAAAAATTTATCGAAATGAACGTGTCGTATTTCGCTCCGTAGATTTTCTACAATATTTTTGAATTGTTGTGTACTCAGGAAACAAACATTCAATATTTCAACAACGACTCACTCTGAAAAAGAGAAAGACCTTTTTAATACATGTGCATGAAAGTGAGCCTTTAGTTTTGCCTGTCTTTTACCTAAAGTTAGCTCCTTTTCATGCTAACTCAAAGAGCAAATTTTTCTAGACGATCAGGTGCTGAGTTTTGGATCGTCTTGTGCTGCATGTTTATCAGCTTTATCAGCCTCCCCCCCCGGTATTTACCTGTGTTTTCCAAAATTATTGAAAACGTCAACATTAAATCAAACGTTGATTTTACTGGGGTACGAAATTATTCCAATATGATCAGTCGCTTTACTTGATCAGTCACCCTACTTAATCCGGTGGTTTATTTTCCAGTGGCGCTGTTTGATCAATTCCACGCGATCAGTTGTCCGAGACAACTGACTGCTCTGATTCATTAGAAGCCTTTTGGATGGCTTGTTGTTTGGTATACTCAAATATTTTCTCTATTCTAACAGAGCATAGCTGATTACAATTGTTACTCCCTTGAATAGCTGACTCCATTTTTCAGTTCCTGTGCCCTGATTTTCTTGTACCGATACAGACAAATATAAAAACGGAATTTTTCCCTTTATTCTGGTTTTTCATGAGTCTTGTACCACCCAGTTGACGTACGCGATCTTCACGTACTTAAAATCTACGGCTAGGGTTGCGGCATTTGATATTACACCATTGACTCCTACCATTGACTACAACTCGACTCCTACCATTGACTACAACTCGACTCCTACCATTGACTCCTACCATTGACTCCTACCATTCACTGCTACCATTTACTGCTACCA
>VCRD01001225.1:92981-118525 GCA_006783055.1 Trinorchestia longiramus
GTGGGGTTGTGGTGCATAGTGGGGTTGTGGTGCATAGTGGGGTTGTGGTGCATGGAGGGGTTGTGGTGCATAGTGGGGTTGAAGTCAAGGGTTTGGTTGCCTTCACTGGTGTTCTACACCTGCAGTGTAAATTGAGTCGTACAAATAACAATTACTGTCACATTATTATCTGTAATGAATAGAAAATTTCAAAATACGGCTCAATAAATTCTGCTCTCCTTATTTTTAAGTGACGGGTAAGGACTTATGTTACAATAGTTTTAATAAAATACAGAGTACATGTTTCGTAACCTTAATTAAGAAGTTGATTGACTGCATGACTGTTTCGGGCTTGACTTGTGTTCGTAAGAACCTGTTTTGATGATATTGTTTTTTGTGTTTTTGTAATTATAGATACTTTGTTTAGAATGAGTCTGGGTTTGAAAAAGTAATACGATTATTTTCATTGAAAAACTTTACTCATCTTTATAAACAAACCACATGTACTACGATAGAGCAAAATATACTTTAAAATGTTAATAAATTGTCTAAAATTGTATGACCAATATGTTAGACATCAGGATTCTAAGTGAAATTGTTTTTTTACACTTTAAAGGGTGTCCAATACCTTGGACGAGAGGACTGAAGGGGTTAAAACATTTCTTCCCTCATCCCCTTCATGATAACTTTCCTTCGCTAAAATGTTCCTAATTTCAAAGCCCTTGCCTCCCAACGTATGATAGTTCATTGATATTTTACCCCCAAAAGAGGTATAAATTCTGATCAAGTTTCCCCACAGAAACATTCATTTAATAAAAGAATCTGCGTTCGATTTATAACAAGAAAACTATCGAAGAAGTCATTAAATGATGGATATCACCCCTAATTTATTTATGGGTGACATCGCTAACATCGCTTGACTCGCTCCGAGCGAATGTAGATTATAATCTTCATTAACTTTAAAGTTATTTTTAGGATATTAATTTATTAATAGTTATATTTCCTAGACAAATCTTGATCAGTAACACAGAAGTAGTTGTTAGCAGCAATGTGGCAATCCGTCCCTCTTAACCTCTTAATAAATCATTCCTACATTCTCAGTCTTACTGATTCCAGCACATGATAATTCTGGCATGAGAGAGTTAAAGAATTAAACTCTATTTACTGCGGTTTTGCTGTATATATGAGGTGCTCTGGGCCAATTGGACAGAGACGCCGAAAGCTCAAATATCGGTTTTCTAGAGAACCGGAATTTCACAACCGAACTTCATTTCAGTAGTTAACCTACAAAGTCATATGAATAACTCATTGATAGATACGTAGTTAATCCTGATATGGGAATTTCTCTTATTCAAAGTTTGCATGGCGATTAATCAAAACTTGTTTATGGCATCTTCGCCCTTGCAGCTGCAGTGCCTCATACATTCTATTGAATTTAGTGTGGTACATATAAGCATGATGGCCCATAGTTCAAGTAAGGTTTAGATAACAGCTCACAGTGGGTCAAATAAGTAATCGCGATGGCACAAAAAGTTAAATAAAAACAAGTCTAGTGCAGCTTGGTTTCTCAGTTCACCTTGGCAATTTGACCAGCGTTAGTCACTAAGGCAAAGTGACGCCAGATCGTAAATTCCAACGCAAAATATAACACAAGGCAAAAGCGTAAAACGGGTTCTTTTAAAGTCTTTGTAACGCGTAGGCTCTGTTGATCTATTACCTTGTGATGATGTACTGATGAAAAGGTAATTAATTCCAGACGCATCAATGTTGTCATTAAATATTTACACTCAAGTTTAACTCGGTGCGAGATGTTGATGGGGCTGAAAATGGTCACATAGCATTAGCAATTGCCTGATAATTTTTCTCCTGGCTATAATCATGTGTAATATAGAATAGATTTTTTTTGAGTAAATAACGACATTCTGGAGTGTGCAACGGGAAAAATATACAAAACGCATCTTAAACTCACGCCTCTGGTATGTTTTTAATGTTGATATAAAAATGCGAATGAAGTACACCATCGGGAGTAGTTAGCCAACAACTGGTGCTCCGAGGTAAAAACCCCATATGCTTGATTATTTATGACGATTCCTAAAAATAATCTCAGAACGAGTAGAAAACTGAGTCGGAAGATAGATCAGAGAACGTCTCCCGGCAGACAAAACACAATTCGAAGGTAGATTCGAAAAATAGCGGCTGAAAAAGGTTCCTATAATGAAGAAAAACCATTTTGTAGCTATTATAGCTCTCAAAAGGTTTCTTGAACAAATATCAAGCATACACTCATTATCTTGAGAAGGTTTTGTGTTCACATGAATGTAAATTCAAACATTTGGCTACCATTATAGCACGGGTTGACGATAGCCCAGCTACACCTGCAAGCTAAAGAATACCTTAAAAAATTAAATCAGGCAGTATCATGATCGGTTCCTATTTAATAACTGATATAAGCTAGTCCCAGGTTTTAAATGTATGAATTCCATGAAAGGTTATTTAATTTCCAAAAAACATTTAATCCCCGAGAATAATCCAAATTAGAATACGCTTCGGGTTTCAACAAGACAACGACCCAAACCCACGTTAGCGTACGCGATCGAGTGCTCAACAAAGATCGTATTAATGTTTTCGAGTTGCCTTTCAAAATTTAATCCGAAGGAAATATGAGAGAAGAGGTCAAGATTGAAATTGGGATACTGCATCCAGCGAGTCGAAGCGATTTTGAATAAGTCTGTTTAGACTTATTCAAACTGGTAGGCCTTGACAGCAGGGTTGCGTAACCTCGCTAGAAGTCGCTTGGGATTATATCAATTTCAACTAATTGCTGATATGAATGTTTTCTTATGTTTTTTCATTTTTCACACAAAATAAAATAAAAATCAAATTGCTGATAGAAATGGGTCTCATAGGTTTTAAACTTTATTGTAGGGGGTTGCGAGAGGGAAAATCTCAACTGAAGTACGCAAGCATCTCGTTTTATGGAACACGTGAAGCTTACAAGCAATTTTTGCTAACAAAGCTCGTACTTGTAAGGCTTTGAATTTGTTTTCCTGCTACATAGAATATTTTTGGATATCACTTCTGGAATATCATTGTCTCTATTTATAATTCTCGCTATGCATTTAACTTTACGACGTTATTAAGTAAGAATATTGTGAATATATAAATTGAGTTAATGGATAAATACGAAAATCCGTTCAATTTTCTCGCGTAATTTTAGCAATGATTAGTTAATACATTTCAGAACTTATTGTATTATATTCACCATATTATTACATAACATGTAACTACTAAAACTTGCAAAATAAACAATGACTAATGAAAAAAGGGCTTCGTAGTTAAAGTTGAACCTGCCTACGGGCGTCAGATCAGGAACAACATAAATCTCACATTGCAAACGTAAGAACTTCTTGAAATAATGCGAAACATATTTGTGTATGTTGTGTGTGTGTTGCGTGTGTTGTGTGTGCGGTATGTGTATTTATATATGCCTAAGTGACCCAAGCCAAATGTTTAGGTGTATGTGTATATATATATATATATATATATATATATATATATATATATATATATATATATATATATATATATATATATATATATACACCAAACATTTGGCTTGGGTCACTTAGGCAATGTTGAAGGTTACCCTCACTTTCTAATAATAATTAAACTCCATTAAAGTTCTGGACAAATAGCAAACAAATGATGAGCTGCTAAACGGGCGTAGTTGTTGTAGTGTCAGATCTCTAAGGACGTACGTGTCTTTTTAGAGCGTGTATTGAGTCAAACCCGTTCTGCCGGGCCCCAGCTGTAGAATAGTGGGCGCAGTCAGGTGAACTGGGCCTCACTGGTACACGCCCCATGGCCTCACAGAACGTAGTGTGTTATAATTTACGCTCTTAAAGGTAGGCTAGAACGCCAGTGAAAGAGCTAAACTTAGCTACAATCTTCATTGTCTCTACTGAAGATTACATGACGTTTTAGGTAGGTTTTATTTAATACGCTATCATTTGACTATGTTTTGTGTGGTGAATTTAACCTTGATCTGGAAGTTTTCTCCGTAGCACCTCCAGTAACAGCACTTTGAACAGACGCAAGGGACAGCAGGCTGTTTTTTTAAATAGAACGGTAGGATTCCATTATGAGATCGTATATAACAAGCTTTTTCTAAGTGACTCGACTTTGTTTTTATGAGCCAATTAATTTAGAAATACATGCGTAATAATTACTAAACTCATTTTTATTATTTTGGTTCACACTTTGCTTCATGGAATTCTGGTCTGTTGGATTCTATTATGTGAAAAACTCATTTGTGTAAAAGTTGATTAGAACTAGTGAAAATTTCTGGAGTACTTTGTCTTAAATGTACATGTGTACTGTGCCCTAAATGTAGATATGTACTTTTCCTTAATCGTAGATGTGTACTTTGCCTTAAATGTACATGTGTACTTTGGCTTAACCCTTTCGCTACCGTTGGGTTAATATGTCCCAAAAAAACTTTAAAAATCATTCCCTCTAGTCCCATATTCTAAATGTTTCGTTCAAAATTGCAGTAAAATTACATAGAGATTAGTGAAGACAAGTGGTAATTTACGCAATATTTTGATCAGTATGAAAATAATTCGGTCGTGAAAGAGTTAAATGTGCATTTGTACTTTGCCTTAAATGTACATGTGTACAGCTGAAGTTCACAGGGCTTGTGACGGTCGTCTCATTCTCTCGAGACATTCTCGTCTCATTCTCTCGAGACATTCTCGTATCGTTGTGTCGAGACATTCTCGTCTCAGTTGTCGAGACATTCTTGTCTCAGTCTGTCGAGACATTCTGTCAAGGTGATGTCTGTACATTTTTGTTCTCATTGAACTTGTACTGCACTTCGTTCACAGGACACTCGTCATATTTCGAACTATTCTGGACCAACACCTCCACTGACGGCCATTAGCTCTCGTGTAGGAAACAACGAGTTTTGACGTGCCTTCTAGAATACAATGAATTTATTCGCTACAGCTCACGCATAACAAAATAAATATAAATGACTTCAGCATGCGTGAAATATTGTGCTGTGTGTGCTGTGCGTCATGTGCTGTGCACAGTCAGCCTTTAGTTTTTTGTTAGCTGTGCTAAATGATACAACAGCATGATAAAGAGACATCAGTAAATGCAACAGAAGGTTTATATTAATTCCAAAATATTCTCTGTTCTTTCGCTTCTGATCTCAAGTTACCTCACTGCCTTGGTACCAGGGCATCTCTAAGACCTTGTCATCTGTGGGCAGGGTCTAGTCAACAGAACTCAGCTGACGAGTTGACAGGCATGTGCCATGTCTACCTTCCCTTAATAAAATATAAAATACTCCACTCAGTTCATGGCACCACTACACCAAGACTTTAGAAAGAAGAGGAAAAGATCGGTTCCACTGTAGTATTCTCGTCCCCTAACTGCTCTGTGCGTGAAAAGAAACACGTTCTTAATATCTAGGAATAGCAGCACGCTACAGCCTTGACGAATTGTGTGTTGTGTGTTGTCTGTGTGTTTTGTGTGTGTTTGTGTTTTGTGTGTGCATTCATTTGAATGTCAAGCGTAGGAGTCAAGTGGCGACTGTTCCTGCAAGTCATGCTCGTAGGGACACTTAAATCTTGCTCTAAAATTCTCCAACCACAAAGCATTGCAAACCGAAATTTTTTTTTCTAATAATCAGACTATTCAAAATAATTATACCTTCATTCGTGCAAGCACTGTGTTAGAGTATATGGCGTTTGGAACTAAATTTCAATTATAAATACCGTCAAGATTAAAAATGTGTACAAAGCGTAGAGTGCATGCAGATAGAGTTAACGAGATACTGTACCTTATATTGTAGATTCAGGCACCTATGTACAGGCCCCCATGCACAGGCACCCAAATGCACACATCCTTGTACAGTAGATACAGGCATCTATATGTACATAAGCACCCCTACGATGTAGATTCTTGTGGTTTTGATGTGTGTCGGGTGTGTGGTCGGTGTCTTCACGAGTGCATGAGATTTACGGGTGTTCGATGTTCATGCTGAAGTACGACAGGCTTCCAACCTCTAGTATTCGCTACACCATTTTGTGCGAATATTCGCTACGTCATCCAGGGTGAAAATTCGCTACATCAACCAGTGTGCATATTTGTTGCACATTCGCGTAGGTAAATGTGTTCTTTGATATTTACTATTAGATCAGAGCATGATTTCGAAATTCTGGGTCGTAAAATTCGATAATACTTTTGTTTAGTCATGTAGGTATCTATAACATAACCAGAATCCCATTGATTCTCAGAGGCGCAAGCTCTCAAATCAAAGTTCCAGTTTGAAAGTCTTCGCTTCGAATGATTTCCCTTGAGAACAAGTTTTGCTTCTGGAAGCTGAAATATTAACCCTTTAACGACCAAGTTATTTCTTCTCTGAACGAAATATTGCCTAAATTACTATTTATTTTTACATGTGTTTCTTGGATTTTCGCCCAACTTTACAACGAAACATTTGGAATATAGGAATAATAAATAATTTCTAATGGACTTCATAGAGTACGCTGGTCATTATAAGGTTAAGATGGTGGTGTGGACTATAGAGGCTGGTGCGGTTTGCTTTATTTGCCGCTGCTGGAAGCCACAGTCGGCCGAGCTTCATTCAGTCCGCTAATCCAGCGTTGCCAGAGTGGTGGCCACGACCTTGGTGGACTGGAGAAATGTCGGGAAAAGAACCTTGCCTGTTCCGTTATGCCATGACGAGCTGTCCGCTGTGTAGAGACGATGCACAGAGTTTGGATACGACAAACATGATATACAGGACACTCTGAGCATCTTGTATATACTGTGTATTTCATGTATCCAGAGTAACACAGTCTACACACACTGTATATCATTATATGTCCTCTACAGATCGGGCAGCTCATCGTGGTTCCACTGAAAAAATAGGGTGGATCTCCATACGTTTTTCCAGTCGACGTAAGACTTTGGTCACCAATCTGGCAACCGTGGGCTATCGGTCTGAAGGAAGACGAGCTGATGGCTAGTCAGTCAAAACAAAGCATACTGAGTGAACTGAGCAGCTGCGAGAGATGTGAACAGTGACACAACATGTTAGTCGGCATACTACCCCACATACTTCTCAACATACTAGTGATACAGCATACTACTTAACATACTAGTGACACTCCATGCTAGTCAACATGATAGTGACACAACATACGAGTAAACATACTAGTGACATATTACTGAACATACTAGTGACAATATATTACTCAACATACTAGTGACACAACATACTACTCAACATACTAGTGACACAATAAACTAGTCAACATTGGTAAGCTAAGAGCTTTTTTTATTATCAAACATCGATTTTGTGTCCGTTTGCCGTATCCCTTTATGATGCTCGGTGCACTGCACATGATGCTCAGTGCACTGCACATGATGCTCGGTGCACTGCACATGATGCTCGGTGCACTGCACATGATGCTCGGTGCACTGCACATGATGCTCGGTGCACTGCACATGATGCTCGGTGCACTGCACATGATGCTCGGTGCACTGCACATGATGCTCGGTGCACTGCACATGATGCTCGGTGCACTGCACAGGATGCTCAGTGCAGTGCACATGATGCTCAGTGCAGTGCACATGATGCTCAGTGCAGTGCACATGATGCTGAGTGCAGTGCACATGATGCTGAGTGCAGTGCACATGATGCTCAGTGCAGTGCACATGATGCTCAGTGCAGTGCACTTGATGCTCAGTGCAGTGCACATGATGCTCAGTGCAGTGCACATGATGCTCAGTGCAGTGCACATGATGCTCAGTGCAGTGCACATGATGCTCAGTGCAGTGCACATGATGCTCAGTGCAGTGCACATGATGTTCAGTGCAGTGCACATGATGCTCAGTGCAGTGCACATGATTCTCAGTGCAGTGCACATGATGTTCGGTGCACTGCACATGATGCTCGGTGCACTGCAAGACAATCACCGCACTATAACCTTCACTATTTAAGATCAACTTTACACTCCCAATATTCACAGATCACCTTGACCAGCACCGCCCCATGGCACGTCTACACCTCACAGCGACTGACGAGCTACTGATGTTCTGAACACTGAACAGAGGCCTACATTTCGATTTAATTTCCGCATACACCTTTAGTACTTACCTGTTTACGTGCCCTGAACGTAAACAATAAAATAAAATTATGGTAACATGAAAATACAGTATGGTAATAAAAAGAGTAGCTTTGTCCATTCTTGGGTTGCCACCCAAGTCCAGTGCTGTCTATAATTAAAGAGTCGGTCATGTCCAGGCACCTTAATCACGCACAGGCACTCCAGTCATACATGCACCCTATCCACACACTGGCTCCAGGAGGTAACAAGCATGAGAAGAAGGGTAACAGTCACACTCCCAGTCATCAGTTTTTTCGTAATAATTACTTGAATCGTATTACACATTACGTTCTTATAACCTGATGTAGGTACACAGAAGTTATGACTCCTGGTACGCAACGTTTACATGACTCGTGATACACCTAAATATGATCCGTCCTATGCAATATTTGAGGCGATACGTTCAAAACTTGTGATGTCTGTTTGTTATTAATTGATTATTTAATGAATATAAAAAGGGAAAAGTATTTCTGTCTACTTTTAATCATACATTGATAGATTGGTGATGAGTGCTTTTCTCTTTCATAATTTACGTAATTTTGGTTTCAATGTATGGTTTTTCTGCATGCTGTCCTTCCGTTATATTTCAATTAATACTTGTAAATAACATAATTAATAAAATGCAAAAAATATACGCAATCGCACAAGAGGGACTCTAATCCTCGGAATACATGAAATGGTGAAAGGTTCAAGATACTTCTTTTCAATAGCAATATGAGTGGATAATAATACACACAGAAAATTTAATACTTGTTATTCTAAATATCACAGGAGGGGAAATGTGAGTTATTTACCACATTTTGGCATGTGAACCACACATGATATCCTATTATACAGTGCACTATTACAGATCAATTACATTCTTAATAGCTAAATGGGCAAGTGTGCATACGGAACAATTTAGTGTAATCAATGGACGCTCACATCAAATTACGAGATTTACCCTGTCGCTAACCTCGATTACATTGACAATATTAGTATTAGAACTTGCCCTTACACTGGAGATTCGTTACTGATGATGGGCTTCGATGTTTAACACTTACGATTACAACACCTTGGCAATAACGCTAAATTTTTCACCTTCCATTGCTTCCTGTTGCACAATTAAATCTTTCCCTTTGTACACGGCTTGGTGCACGTGTAAAATCTGCTGTCATTCGTCGTTGTGATGATTAATTTAATGTCCCTTTACTCACTTTTACACCTATTCCACCCATACTCCGAAACCTATACCTATGCCCTAGATGTCGCTCTAGCTGCAATAGCCTACATCGCTGTCGAGGTCTAGTTCCCAAGTCCTCCCTGCATCTATCCTTCCCACCGTTTTTATGTGAGCTTTGGTCCTCCCACGTATCTCTTCCATTTTCCAATCTCCCTATTTGTCCAATGGTCTGAAATAGGTTTCTAAACGTCTGTGATATACCCCACCCACTCTTCAATCAACTTGAGAATTACACGACTATGTAATTCTTGAGAGTTACAAGGTCTATACCAATAAATTTCCAAGTGTTTTGACACTTTCTTTAGCCACGAAGCGATACACTGCGACTTTCCTCAAACCCTCCTGTTTGTTTCCTCCAGCCCTCGAGCTCGCCTCTTGGTTAATTGTTCATTTTTTTGTGAGTTGGTGCCCCGTCGCCGCTTCACACTTGATACCTTGTTCCTTAAGATAAACACATCTAATACATATACCTCATACATCGCCTGGAATATACAAACCTATGAATGTATCATTACTATCATGACACATTACGTTATTATAACCTGATGTAGGTACACCGAAGTTATATGACTTGAGATGCACCTAAATATGGTCCGTCGTAAGCAATATTTATACAACTCGCCAGAGAAGATCATCACCTGACTTGATTTGCGATCCACATTCATCACGTGTGTTCAGTCCATCCAATCACCTGTACAATCAAGTTCCTGCCTTAAGTTTTTATAAAAATAAAACTATATCCTAGGAAAAGTATTTATAAACATGTCAAAATGAATACAAGATAAACATTCTAATGAGGGTATTTGAAATAACCTAGCGATTCAAAATTAAAATGAACAACTAGTATATGAAACACCTAATTATTAGTTTTATAGAATTATTTTCGAGTTTTTTTGGTCAATGTCTCAAAATGTTGTGAAACTTGGTATAAACCTTAGACAAGGATTGTAAACAAGAAAAAACTACTTTATTGCTGCCAATTTCGTTGGGTATCCTGCTCATACGTCATATATGCCCATATAGTGTGATGCACTCGATTGTTTACCGGTTATTCACCAATTCTGAGCTGTTTGATATCTTTTTCGATTTGATTTCATTAATACATGCTCAGCTTACGAACTATGATGGTAATTATTGATTTGAAATAGTCAGGTCTTTTTTTATAAAATACAAAGGGTATACCTCTATGAGGTGTTGGTCATTTGCACCGCAATTGAAACTTTTTAGTTGTGGTTACAGTTGCGTCGCAACTATTTTTGAAGAGTTACGAACTGGGTTGTAGTGCAACTATTTCGAGCCAATTTCACTGCAAGTCGCAACCGCGATTTTGAAGACTGTGAGTTGAAAAAAAATACTAAAAAACAAATAAAAATGAATAATAACTTAAATGAACCTTTTGAAGCGAATCAAACCTAAATAAAAATAATTCCTTGGAAATTAAGAGTATCGCTACCATGTCTTCCGTGAGCAGCAGCACAAAAACTGAGACCGATAAGGATTTCTTCTGCTCTCGATCCAAAAATGATGAGCGCACCAAAAAAGTACTTCAAATGAAATAAAGGAATGGTTGAAAGAGCCTTTCATTTTTCAGTTCAAGTATCCAGCTATTCATTCGGCAATGTTTCCCAACATAACTTTATTTCGTCCTTCATAAAGTTTAATACTTCCATTCCTCAAAGTGCCGCTTAATTGACAGCTAAACATGTTTGTCTTTCAAACATCCACTTCGAAAATGCTTGCATTTCTGAAAGGGAATCAATGGTAAACCAGGCGATTTAAGTAAACTTTTACAACTAAGTACAGAGTTTTAATGTTTCCTAATGAAGTAATTAGCAATACTACCTTACTGAAAGTAAAATATAGGAAAAAGTGATTTGCGACGAGGTCATAAATAGGATCTAAACTCAGTAAACTGTTAAACGATTTGAAATCCTGTGACTTGTGACAGTCCCTCTTTGAGCCCAAAATACTGCTTTTATTTCATTAGTGCTTCTGTGTGAACCGTGCATACTCAATATTTTTGAAGTAGTTCTATAATTTAATAGTTGCAGTTGCAACCGCAGCTTTTTAGCTTGTGTTGTTGCAGTTACAGTTGTGCTGCAATTATTTTCCAAATGGTTGCCCAACATTGATTATAGGCAACAAAAATGACTCTGTTTGTGTAAATTGTTCCACTGTCTTATCTAAAAATAATTTCTATCTATTTATTGTCTGATGTGTGATACTCTAGATTTTTGGAAATTATGCTACAATTTTTTAGTATTTGTTTTCGTTTTCAACATATTTGTGCTACGTGCATGGTGAAACACTCAACTATCATGAAAGTCATCGATTTAAAAATTTTTCGATTTCTGTACAATAAGCTAAGTGTATACCCTTACGAACTTTTTTGAGTTTTCGGTCAATGTCTCAGAATGTTGTGAAACTTGATAAACAGTTCGGGCAACGATTATAAGAAACAAAAAATGACCCTGTTCGTGTAAATTGTTCCGTTATCCTATCTAAAAATAATAATTTCTCCCTACTCATTGTTTGATATGTGATGATCTAGAATTTTGCCAATTATTCTGCGATTCTTCAGTATTTGTTTACGTTTTTAATATATTTGTGTTCCATGCATGATCAAACATCCAACTATTATGAAAGTTATTCATTTAATTTTTTTCGAATTCTGTAAAAAATGCACAGGGTTATCCCCTGATGAAATTTTTCGAGTTTTTCGGTCAATGTCTCAGAATGTCATGAAAGTTGATATGCAGTTCAAGCAACGATTGTAGGCCACATAAAACGACTCTGTTCGTGTAAATTGCTCTGTTATTGTATCTAAAAATGACAATTTTCATTTATTTTTGTTGTGGGATGCTATGTTTTATTTTGGCAATTATTCTGCTATTCTTCAATATTTGTTTGTATTTTCAACATATTCGTGCTCCATGTATGCTTATACACCCAACTTTTATGAAAGTTATTGATTTAAACTTTTTTCGATTCATTTAAAAAAAGCTAAGGGTTCCCACCTTACGAAATTTTTTAGATTTATGGTCTATGTGTTAGAAATTGGTGAAACTTTGTATAAACCTCAGGCAAGGAACCTAAACAAGAGAAAACAACTTGAATGTTGGAAATTTCACTGGGTATCCTGTCCATATGAAAAATTATCTGCGTGTATAGTATGATGCACTCAATTGTATTTTTCTCAATTATTAGCTAATTCTAGGCCATTTGATCAGTTTTTCAGTTTGCTTCTCATTAACACATGCTCAGCTCTCAAACTATGGTGAATATTATTAATTTGAAATTTAGAGATTTGTGAACAAATGTAGAGGGTAAACTTTCTTGGAATTTTTCGAGATTTATAACTAATGTCTCAATTTTGTGAAACATGGTATAAAACGAGGAATAATATATGAGAAATCAAGAGAAAAACAATCGAATAGCTCGGCATTTTCGAATAATTACCAAACAATCTAGTGCATCATACTATACAAGCATAAATGACATATGGGCAGGATACCGATGAAATTCACTGCAATAAAGTCGTTTTGCTTATAAATCATCAATCGACAAATAGAGCAGTGCTATAGGTGTCAAGTTTTCTCCTGTTTGTTCGAATCTGGAGGAAGGAGCGTGCTTTGCTAGAAGAAAGTAAAACTCTAATAGATAAATTTTGACGGTTATTTTCACTAGCATTTCAAGATCACTTGAAGGGTGGACAGCGCTAGTGGACTACTTGCATTTTTTCCCGTGGTAAATATAATATATTTTCCACGGGAAAAAATGCAAGTAGTCCACTCCCGTGCTGTCGCTAACACAGCGCTGACAGAGGCGATTACGATCCAGTAGTTTACTATATGAAGGGTGGACAGCACTAGTGGACTACTTGCATTTTTTCCCGTGGGAAAAAATGCAAGTAGTCCACTAGTGCTGTCCACCCTTCACTTTGGGAGTTACAGTTCAAGGGATTCTCCTCATTTGGGTCTCAGAGTTGTAACTGGCAAGATGCAATTAAATTGAGAGGTGCGTTTAGACAAAAGAACTATTTTTTACTCTCTCAGTGCTTATTGCACCGGGATAAGAAGTTATGCATTGCATTTTGCGTTTATTTTCTCTAACCTCAATCACCAAATATTATGCTCTTCGTGTAAATACCTTGGGTACCTTTCTTTTGTTTGATCGGTGCTGCTGAAAAATATGTACGTATGCTGTCGACAGCAGATGCAGTTTTACAACTTGGTAATAGGTAATCCCGATAATAAATCCATTATTCTTCAATAAACCCTGGACATAAGCTAGAATGAATCCATGTAATTAAATAACTAATTAAATTATCTGCAAACATTCACATAATTTCTTCACGGTGTAGAGTGTAGTAGCTGTACCTGAAAAATTAGTTTTTTACAACCTCTAGGCAAACTTTTTTGCGTGCAACTTCTGGAGAACGACATTTTTACGAGTAAAATATCGATATGTCGTGTCAAGCATAAATTTTTCTTGCTATAGTCGAGAAAAGAACAACGAGATCGGCAGTAGAAATCGAATATTTGTACAGTAAAGATTTAGTTACGAAACTGAAATACTTCTCGCGTCGCTAATGGTATTTCTAGAAAGACTCATGTGAGATATTAATATTTACGACGAACACAAGATAACTTTTAAAAATGATATGTCAATACTTGGCCATGAAAAATGGGCTGTTGCGCTTTCTTACCTTAGCAGTTTCACAGATCAATGCACGTACTGTACGTATGCCTGTGAATCTGTACGTGCACCTGTGAATCTGTACGTGCACCTGTGAATCTGTACGTGCACCTGTGAATCTGTACGTGCACATGTGAAACTGTACGTGCACATGTGAAACTGTACGTGCACCTGTGAAACTGTACTTGCACCTGTGAAACTGTACGTGCACCTGTGAAACTGTACGTGCGCATGTGAAACTGTACTTGTAAAGACCTCCATGACTGTCGCTTGAGTGAGTTTGGTGCTGTGCTGAGTGCTTGTTACACTGGACCACGAGCCCTGTAGCTGAGTCCCAGAAATATTACTGGGATTTCATGTATGAACGCATCGCTGATGAGAATTGAAAAGCCTTATTTGAATTACAAGAATATTTGTACGTTTTATTTGGTAGGTTTTTATAAACGTGTCAAAATTTCTGACCTTCGTGAGCTTCGTTTAAGTTTTTGGTCCGGAGGCTTTAGTACAGACTTTAATTCTTCATTATTATTATTGTAATTAATATTGTTGTTATTACTATTATTATTATATTCCTTGTTTAACCACTGAAGCCACAATACTTTTAATTCCTCAAGTTATGTTGAACTGACATCCCCAGACAGTTGAACTGGTGTTAGTGGGTAAGCATTCAGTAGTTAACAATTTACAGCGCGTAGAAATAATACTAGATTTCTGTAGTTTGGACTCTCGGAGTGAAGCGTTTGTGTGAAACGTTTAATTTTGAAGGGAACCAAACCGAGAAGCATATTATCTAAATTTCTTCGTCAGTATTTTAAGATAAAGAAGCAATGTTCTCGATTAAACTTAAGCTAATCAATACCCACCAAAAAGAAATTATCACTAAAGAAACGGCAAGTACAGGGTACGGTGGCATCACTTACTTTTTTCAAAGAAAGTTCTTTTCAAAAAAAAGGAAGTTAAGTTGCTGCACGCTGAATGACATGAGATGCGATTTTTAAGTTTGTGCCTAGGACAGACAGCGTCTCTGAGTGGGTTGTGTGTTTATGTTCATGTCCAAACAAATATTAGAATTTTTAGCTTTCAATATTATTTGAAAATTTAAAATGAAACTTAGGATGTTAAGGAAGAGTCAAGTGCATAAAAAAACTCTGAGCTGCGCATATGAGTTAGAGCCACGGCATGGTGCAAGTTTTTGCTAAATCTTATCCAAAAATTGATGTACAACATAATTAAAGGTACTCATCACCTTACAGTACGCGGCTCTATAAAATACTCTTACTATTCAAAATCAATAGAGCTGTATAAAACTTGAATTACAACAAAAAAATCACGATAATAGTTCTGTGTGTTAACACTCGGTAGCACAACAACTTATTTCATATATACAGTAAAATATATTCCATAATAAGCTGAACATAACTTGCACTCATCTGTTCTATGGCAATTATCAGCACCAAGATTTACTGACAATGTAAAATTAAACTGTTTCACAAGTTACAGCATTACTAAATAGTACTCGAAACCTGTGTCGGGTAATTTGCTAAGTGATGGCTTACAAATAAGAGAGATACAGCATTTCTGAATTCTCAAGTAGTGTGTGAGTGAAAAGTGTGTCATTCATTGAGGTTTTCAAGTAATTCCATGTAGCCTTGTTCCTAAGCATACATATGCATAATAGTCTCTTTTATCATAATCACATACATATTTATTCGATGAAAGCAATATTCGCACTGTAGAGTCCATCCCCGTGGTCGGAATCCTGCCCAACAGAAAGCTCAAGACCACCTTTCTCTGTGTCTGATGACTCCAAGTCACTCGATGCACTGAATGATTGACGTACGAAGTTGCCACGTTTTGTCTTTGTCACTTTGTAATTGCCTTGCTCATCGCTTGAAGAAGTAGCGCTTCGGGTTTCAGGTTTCGTATGTAAGTTACGTTCATCGCTCAAGGAATGGTCCCTCTGCAGCTTAGGCTTGGGAGCCGTTGTCTCTGCGCCATCACTCATGTGTGTGGACTTGAGAGGAGAAAACGGAGAGTGAGTTGGAACAGACGCATTTCGAATGTTGGTCAGGTTTTCAGGCTTCTTCACTACGCTGTCGCTCTTTCGAGAACCTCGAACAATCATCCTGCCAATGGCGTACGGATCAATCTCTTTGAAAGGTTCGTTGGGGCTGGTCTCACCACTGCTGCTGTTTTCGTTGGAAACTGACTTTCGGTTCCCACTATCCTGAAGAGAGATAAACGTTGTTGAATTTTTCTTCTGCGCTAAGTTAGTCGTAACACTAATCTTAGGTTGATCAATATTATTTTGCTGGCTGTTAGGTTGCTGTTGTTGATTGTTTTGAACTGTAGGAGAAAGTTTTGGTTGCTCCTTTTGAAGCCAATCATCACTCGAGCTAGACGATTTCCAGCTGACAGTCTTAACAATCTTTCTCACAGACACAGTCGCTGGTAAAGACTCGCTCTTTAACTCATCCTTAACGTCGTAAGTATTTCTTACTGGGATGAAGTTCTGTTCATCTGATTGAGATGATACTGAATTCTTATCAAGAACTCGTTTATGCTTAATCAGGACGACGTTAGGTGCAGGGTTTTCTTTTTTCACTTCATTGGATGAGGAGGTAAGCAGTTTTGGTGCGTCGGAAAGACCTGTAGTGAAATCGTACAAGCCAGTCGTTTCTTCCGGAGTTCGGCCATCCTCATCTGATGACTCACTAGATGAAAATTTGTCTTTTTTATCGACTTCGTCGGTCCAGCTTTTCAAAGTATCTTGAACAGAAAGCTTCTCTAATTTCTTTGAAGCTGGAAGCTTGTTCGAAGGGGTATTGGGAAGGGTCGATATAACGTTCTGGAAGTTCCGCTTTTTGGGTGTAGGGGCATAAGCAGGTTTTGTAACAATGAAGGAAGAACTTTTTTCATCGTGAGGAATTCCGTCTGTGTCATCACAGGAAGTAGAGGAATCGGTTGAAGATTTCCTTCCTAGTTTGTGATGATCATTAGGAGCATTGAAAGCGACTTTTGTGGTTGTGTTAACATTGCTCGACTGCGGAGGTGAAACAGTGGCGACTTTGTCCACGTAAATGGGATCTTGGGGCTTAACCTTAAGAACGTCTGGCTTTGTTGGGAATGTGGGTTTAGCCTTCATTTGGTTAAGAGATTGGATCAATGAAGTAACAGAACTGGCTTTTTCTTCAGCTGGTTTGCTCTCAAGCTTTTTCTGTAGTGTAGGTTCAAAACTGGGTTCATCCTCGGAAGAGGAAGAACTTTCCTGCTGATCATTTTTCACTATGTTCTTAGGCACAGGATCAGAGCTCTCTCGATACGAAATGGGGCCATACATGCTATTTAGACTTTGGACACTGCTGGTTTTTGGAATTTGTTCTGGCTTTCGTACGTTAGTCTCTTTGGGACGAGTCACATTCGAAGTCTGGTTAATGAATGGTCGATTGAAATGCTTCGGAGGTGGCTGGTATACGACTTTTCGCTGGTGAACAACTTTTTCGGGTTTGGATGCAGGTTTCGATGCCGAGTCAGAATTGCTGCTACTGCTGCCACTACTCAGGGTTTTCTCCAATTTTGCATTTACAATGATCACAGACGCACTTGTAGAAGCCGGTGACGATTTTGACGAAGTGTTATATTTTTCTTCTGTAATCGATATTGACTTCATCCCAATCGGGGATGTTTTTGTTATACTTGCCCTTTCAAAAGAAGTGGAAGTTTCTTTAGATGGAACTAATGATACTTCAACAATATTCTTGTCAGTGCTTGGGTCATTTTTACGAGGCAAATCTTTAGTCGGAACTGAAGCAAGAATGAAGGCAGGTTTCTCAGGAATTAGCGAAGCTGATCCAGGCGGCAACCTAACGATGTCTTTAGTAGGCGCTCTGTAAGGCAAAATTTTGGCTTTCTCCATAGGATTGCTTATTTTCAAGTCGTACATCGTTAGAGGAGTTGGAACAGGAGTTTTTGGTGGAGCAAAAGTTTCGAATTTTGGACTTGGGGGAGGTTTGGAATCAACTACCTGACTGAGGTCAGTCTGACTTTTCGAACGGTATAATTTGAGCAGTTCACTGATAGACTGGCGACGTACTAAGGGTTGGTGAGGTGCTCTCTGGGCGTCACCAACCACAATTTTACGTGGCCACGTCGCACCCGCTTCTACTCCCACTGTTGAGAGGTCACTGTGACTGTGATACTTCACCTCTTCTTTGTTGCCCATTTTTTGGTTAATCTTGCTCTTCACGCCACCGCCGGTACGTTTCTTGTCGGGGACACCCGCCGAAGGTTGGGTTCTCTGGAATGTGTTGAACTTGGAGCCCGATTCTTCTTTGTCAACACCAGGAGAAGAAGATCGAGATTCTTCGTCACTCGAAGAATCACTGGCATCAACAGTGGATTTGCGAGTCTGTGTAACACCCCAGGATATGCTGTCTAAGCTCCGCAAAGACACTCCAAATATTGTTACAGACGACACGGAATCGCTACGTTGCTTCGGGGAAGATTCTGAATGTAAGTCAGACAAGCTGTTCCATTTTTTGGCAGGAGATCTCGAAGGAAAAGTAGAAAAACCACTCTTTTGTTTTGACATTCCTGTTGACGGTTTTTTGGCAAAGTGAGAAGTAGGTTTCGAGTTGGTGGCATTAGATTTTGTCTCAAAAACTTCGTCGTCGGTGTCAGTGTTGACAGATATACGCTGTTTATCATTCAAAACTGGCGTTTTGGGGGTTTGAGGTGCAGAATCGACGGACGCTACTGAAGATTTCTGGATTTGGCTCTCGACTACCTCTGTCGTCCCCGGCGCTGAAACCTTGAACAGGAGTAAAGAATGAGTCACTATGAGCGAAGGAAAGACTATTTCTTGGGAGAATCTTTTGTGACGACAGAATAATGTGAAAGTTTGCATAGAGGAAGAGTGATACGAAAGGTGTATGAGCAAACTGAATGACACCTTGGTATTTTTAATAATTTTAAATAGGAAAATTAAAAAGTGTTCAACTACTTCTAAAATTAAACCTACCATAAATTCCAATAATCAGTACGGTCAATTTTGCAGGACATTCAGGGCACTTCTGAAAAGTACTAACTAACTAGAAAATAAAAAATTAGTACTTCTATCAGACAAAAGAAATCTAAGAATCCTAGTTACTCCTAAGAATTGCAGAGTTCCCGGCATGCTGAAGTGCAATCTACTTCAGCAAACTCCTTTGATGAAAATTTAATCGCTGAAAACCTCGTTTCCAACACCTAAAACATCTGATAATATTTCTCATTGAAAAAAAGTAGGCTAAGAAATTTACTATTCCGACATACATTTTAATTGTTTCGAAAATTAAATCAAATTCATGGACTAAATGTATATGGAAAAAGTTATTGAACGTTCAATGTATAACAAAGGGTACAATTTTAGAACAGTATCATGTAGGTCATTTGTTCGGTTATGGAGATACGCAGTTCGATCATTGACAAAAAATTTCAAGTCACACTACTACTTGTGTAATTAAACCCCTTAACGACCATCTTACTTGCTTGACGGATGACTTTGTGGTAGCTGACGGCTTTGTGGTAGCTGACGGCTTTGTGGTAGCTGACGGCTTTGTGGTAGCTGACGGCTTTGTGGTAGCTGACGGCTTTGGGGTAGCTGACAGGTTTGGGGTAGCTGACAGGTTTGGGGTAGCTGACAGGTTTGGGATAGCTGACGGCTTTGTGGTAGCTGACGGTTTTGCAGTACCCCTGACAACGATGTTTTCGGTCTGAGCGAGGAAATTGAAGCGTGAAGCGAGGGCTCTGACTGAGGGCAGCTGCACCCTACTGCTGCTGGTGCTGCTGTCACTGCTGCTGCTGCTGTCGTGGCGCCGCACTCCTGCCGCCCACACTCCTGCTGGTGGAAGACAAGTGAGGTTATGGTGCTGAATGTACATCTTGAGCCCTGCTTTGGTGGAGCCTTTGCATATCGTCTCAGAGTCTCGTCTTGATGTCTGGGATCCAGGGTCTTGTGCTGGTATCTGGAACCTAGGGTCTGGTCTTGATGTCTAGGATCCAGGGTCTTGTGCTGGTATCTGGGACTTAGGGTCTGGTCTTGATGTCTGGGACCTAGGGTCTGGTCTTGATGTCAGGGACCTAGGGTCTGGTCTTGATGTGAGGGACCTAGGGTCTGGTCTTGATGTCAGGGACCTAGGGTCTGGTCTTGATGTCTGGGACCTAGGGTTTGGTCTTGATGTCTGGGACCTAGGGTCTGGTCTTGATGTCTGGGACCTAGGGTCTGGTCTTGATGTCTGGGACCTAGGGTCTGGTCTTGATGTCTGGGACTGTTGTCTAGATTTGAGAGCAAATATGTGTGCCTCCATGGTCTATTATTGAGTGAACTCGTACCCCCAGGCGTTTTTTTTAGCTCCGAGTTAACTCGAGTATCTTTTTAGATGAAGTCTAATTATGAAGTCCACTATGTATGATAACTGTATTTGTCGTGCTGCTGCATGATCTTACGAGGCCTATCTCAAGCTCTGCAGTTGCTAATGCCGGTGTTCATTGATTGACGGGAGACAGCATTTTTCTTTATTTTATGGTTTTAAGGTCTCCCTATGTACTACAAGTTTGAAATGTACTACAGGTCTCATCTTACAGTCTGAGGCCCAGTGTCTTGTCTTAGAGTCTGAGGCCCAGTGTCTTGTCTTAGTCTGAGGCCCAGTGTCTTGTCTTAGAGTCTGAGGCCCAGTGTCTTGTCTTAGAGTCTGAGGCCCAGTGTCTTGTCTTAGAGTCTGAGGCCCAGTGTCTTGTCTTAGAGTCTGAGGCCGACTATCTCATCCTACAGTATGAGTAGCAAAACCATGTGTAGTAAGACGAACGCTGGAGAAAAAGAACATACTTTACAGTTCATGGCAAAGCAGCTATATTCGTGGCAAGTGAATGTTCAAATGCTTCGAATGTTGCTTAGTTCTCCATAAAGCAGACACTGCTAATTAAAGCTCTTATATCTGCCAATCAAATTATCTTTTACATCAGTGTATCCTTATGAAGTATTTAAAGAGCTCATTAAGAACATTAGTATGTAGTAACGCACACTGCTGTAATTCATCTCGCGCTTAAGTTTTTCTTTTAATACTAGGTGAACAGTTATAAGTAGTAAATGTATGCACAACTCACCATTAGTTTTCTGAGTGAGTTCCGCCATGGCTTCTGTAGACGCTTTGAGCTGGTGGATGAGATGGAGGAGGGAAGGGCTGAGGGTGAAAGGAGTACAAGTGAAGTAGCTCTGTGTGGAAGGGGTGAACGTCTCAAGCAGGGAGTACAAGTGGAATAGCCCTCAACTGAAGGGGTGTACGCCTTAACGACTTGTACACCTGAAGTAGCGGGACTGCGGCTGGTGTTTGAGGTCTCTGTAACACAAATACAAGAATGAATTAAATACTAAAATTTACTCATAAAATAAAAATTTTGTTCAATGGTTTACGCGGGATTGTTTGTCAAAAGTGGCGGTGTATGGAACTTATGCGAAGTAGTTCAACCGAAATAGAAAACATAAGTTCATGATTGACAAAATTATCAAGTAAAAGTCACTGAAAGACTATCACGTAACAGTACTTTGTGTACTTCACTACACTGGTGTAACTTCTTTAGAATTGTCCTGTTGAAAACATCACAAAGAGCTTCTCTACTTCCGTAATGTAAACGGAGCGAATTGGTGTAAAATAGCATGAAGTATTCGCATTTGTTGTCATAATAATCTATAAACATTAACTAATTAATGTTTTAAGTATTCTGCCGACCAAGTCTTCACGGAGACCACCATATTTTTTAGTGTCTTTGTAGGTTGTGACTGCTTGAGTAGTCATCATATCGGTCCTCATTACTTACCTCAAGCTGCACTTGATTTTAAGCTTATTTCTCATATTTTCTCTAAATAATTTGTTCTAGACACGCCACACAGGGCGCTGCTAAATGGTCCGACGTATTTGTAGGTTTACCAGAGGGGAAATCGTGTAAAAAATTAGAAATGTGTTTGAAAAAATATCAAATCCATGTTGACACGTGAAAATAAATAAATAAAAATATATACAGTCCCAAAATAAAAACATATGTTTTATTATATTTTGCTTGTACAAAATTAGTTTTAGTACATTGTTATAAATGTAAATCATATTTCAAAAATTTCCTCGTGAGGTAAATGCTACATTCCATTTTATGTTTTTGTCAAATTTTTGTGGTACGAGAAAATTTTAAACAAATCAGATATTCCAGTTTTCTTAACACTGCAGCATAACTGGTTGTGATGCTTAAACGATAAAAACACTGGGATTGTTCATGCTGCTCATTTAACTGTAATTTATTTGTACATCTATCAAGTGATCAGTCTTGTATTTTAGGAAAGCGAAAAGATTTTCAATTCGGTGTTTTAATTTTAATGTTCATGTCTCCGTACATTATGTAATTTATTCTATGAATCCTGTCATTGTTTACAGCATTTACATTCGAAATGTGATGAGTTCGTTCAGAAACTTAATTTTTCAGCGCCTGCTCAGCCATCACTTTACGCTCTACAGACATTGCGGCCTGGTATTGCTCGACAGGCGCGCCTGTGCAGGTCTAACTGAACGCAACTTAGATGAAATCTTACATGAATTTTGCACCGTGACGGCCAATAATAGTTAAAGAGCAGAAACAATAACAGACCCAATTACAAGCCTATAACAGATTAATAACAGACCAATAACAGACCATGTGAGGCACATGCTAAATTGCAGTATCCTTGTCTAGGTATTATATTAATACCGTTAACTCAATTACTCGAACATGAAACGAGGATTTGAATCGTGTCCGGGAAGAAATCCGGCACAGAGTTACAATCAGAAATACTTGCCTCTGTTGTATTTGTTGCTCTTCAAGCGAGTCAGATACGGTACTTATCGTGTATCAGATTACGCGTCCATGCAGAGCGACCGGCTTAAGACGACCTGTATCATGTAGCTCGATCAATGAGCTCGTTTCAACTCATACAAATAATTAAGATCTGCTTGTCCGTATTTCTTGTACACCACAGACATTGTACAATTTGTTTGACAGAACTATGGCCGTGGTCTCAGTGGTGCTAGTGAGGTTCCCCTGCTACAAAACGAACGACAGTTTTGACGATGAGTTTTAATAGCCCGAAGTTACTGCGTAGGCAAGATACAGAACGAGAGCAACAGGGACGGTGATTTCTTATTGATCTTTTTATTGATGTCTCATAAAATCCAATGACAACTAGAGAGGGGGAGGTGTTGGGGATGGTGGGAGTTGAGGGAGGGAGGGAGGGGGAGAGATTGAGGAACTCCCACATAGAATATGCAGTGTATACCACATGACATGATGTGTGTATTACATCTTGTTGCAGCAAGGAACTTCAATACATAAACTTACTTTATAATATTCCTCAAAATTAAGACGGACTTAACTGTTTATAGGACAGCGACAAAATTTTGTAAAGAAATCCTCGATTTTCTTTTCTATGCCGATATCCTTCTCTACGTTGATTTCTTGAGCTAGTCTAATGTTTTTCGTTCATATTAAACTAAAAATTTTGTTAAAAATTTTCGTTAGGAACATTTCTTCTCGATATCGTCTCTGTGCACAGCTGGAGCTGAATCATTCAGTAACTTAGAAGGCTGTTCTCTGCACTTTAGAGTTACTACTTGTGTGACGTCAGTTATTAGGAATCTCATGTTATGTTCTTTACAAAATGGACAATCTTCCGAACGCCATTGAGTAAAAAACTATTTTCCTTTTTCGTATGATTTCCTTCAAGCGCAAATTTCAATTACCAACAGGTTCGCTAATCAAGCAAAGCACCACCAGCGTTTCAGCGCTGGTGACTTGTGTGACTTCATCAGGTTCTGGTGCCCTTCAAGACACGTCACAGAGTACATCTGTCTGAAGTCAACAGGTATTCGCTCTTTCCGTCCCCTGTTAAGAGAGGTAACCCGGTAATGGGGGAGTGAGGGGATGTGGGGAAGGGAACAAGCATTTCTCGAATATTCCTCTCACAACGCAGTCTCATCACACGGTAACGTCAAAATTCATGCGAGTGAAATAGGTCTTAGAAATTAAGCAACAGTTGTGGAAAAAACGCATCAAAAAATTTACCATAAAAAGGTAAGTAGTCGGCAAATTATAATTAGTTTCTTATCATTCCTCAGAGAACAGGGAGACGTAGTTATCAGCAAAGAAGAGCATGGTAGGAACGTAAAATAGACTGATAGATCTAATGAGCACGACAGGCGGGACTAATAAACCAGGTGAGTGGGCCTAATGGGCACGACAGGTACGTCTAATGGGCACGACAGGTACGTCTAATGGGCACGACAGGTACGTCTAATGGGCACGACAGGTACGTCTAATGGGCACGACAGGTACGTCTAATGGGCACGACAGGTACGTCTAATGAGCACGACAGGTAAGTCTAATGAGCACGACAGGTACGTCCAATGAGCACGACAGGTATGTACGTCTAATGAGCACGACAAACAAATGCCGCCAATGACCTCCTTGCTACCATCATAGTCAACATTCCTAGTAAACTATGCACCCTTCACTCGGACGGGATCACGTGGGCCAGATGAACAACAAACTAAGGTAACATTTAAATGTGTATTGTAAAACAATATTAACTGACACAATTACCACAAATATTTGACACTCAAACGTACCTGGAAGGCAGTGCAATCTGCTGGCACGACAATGTCGAGACTGAGATCAGAAGGAGCTGGGGCTTGCATACAACGCTTATCTCTGAGGTGATATCTTATCTACTAACTGATAACTCCATTACATATCTTGCAACATACACCATGGTTATCATCAGTTCCCCGTACGAATAGCATGCAAGGCGTGACCGCTGTTCCTGGTTAGATAGGAATAGCATTGTCGCTAGAGGTGGCCTGGTCTCATGGTGCTATTTATGATGAGTTGTAGCGTGGATTTCAGGTAAATAAATCCGTTAGCTTTGCGTGATAACGCGGAGTTATTCCTGTGGACTTCTATAACGCGGAGTAATTCCTGTGGACTTCTTACGATTACCTTCTAGCGTGAGTAATACCCAATTAATACTTCCATCACCTTTTGGCATCAGTAATACCCAATTATTACTTTCATCATCTTCTGGCATAAGTAATACCATATTAATACACTTATACGATTGCTCGCTAGAAATGTTTTCGTTCAACATCCTGCCACTTGAATCGATTGTTCAGCGTTTCAGCGCTGGTGACTTGTGTGACTTCATCAGGTTCTGGTGCCCTTCAAGACACGTCACAGAGTACATCTTTCTGAAGTTGTCACCTGTCGAAAGTTGTCACCTGCCTGAAGTTATTATTATCGGGACTAGGACCAGCATCTGGACCAAGACCAGCATCTGGACCAAGACACCAGCATCTGGACCAAGACACCAGCATCTGGACCAAGACACCAGCATCTGGACCAAGACACCA
>VCRD01001225.1:119710-151947 GCA_006783055.1 Trinorchestia longiramus
GCAGGTGTACACGCTGAGCTGCAGGTGTACACGCTGGGCCGCAGCTGTACACGCTGGGCCGCAGCTGTACACGCTGGGCCGCAGCTGTACGCACTGGAGTGCATTATTATTATTATAATCTTGGTTATGCTAGAGTGCAGCTACACACGTTGATTAAAAACTGTACATGCTCATATGCAGCTGTACCAGCTGGAGTGCAGATGTGCACGCTGGAATACTCAACACATCACTTCAGCTGAGACAGCCAGCATCTGTACACACCATAAAATAATATGGCACCGGACAAAATGCCTGCACGATGCAAAGCAAAAAAATCATAGTATTCAATAGACGTATACTACACAAAATAAAACTACAACGACTTGAAAAGTTAACGAGCTCAGAAGGTCAAGAGGCAAATACACTGACTCTTCAGCGAGTTCTGTGTTGAATTATAGATAACATATCTCCAGGAAAATCGCTACGATGTACATATACATATTGTCTCAGCGTTACAGGACCCGAAAACAAACCGACACAACTCAAAACATGAGTAATTATTGAAGTATCTCAATATAATGCTTAAAATACATACAGCTGTTGATGCATAGTTAGATACGTCTGCAGTTGCATGTACTTTAAACATTATATTGAGGATACCACAGTAAAACTCTAATTTTGAGTTGCGTCAGTTTGTTGTCGGGGTCTGTAATGTTGGGACTCCCTATACGCCCTAACAAAATATTCACATAAAGAGTGAAGCCTCAGATATAATAAGTATATACCAGGAAAACAACATAATTGAGTCCCCCGACATTCAACTTACAATTTCTCTTCTTACGTAACACTTCTAAGTCCTCTCACTCTGTTAAGCAGCTTCTCTGACATCGTTCATTACACGCGATCTGCTCAATAAAATATATTTTAGTTTCACTCTCGTATGATATAAAAATTCTGTAAAGGTTTCCAACGGCTGTTTCATGACTGAATAAACGTACTTGCACGCTTCCAACAATAATTGAGCACATTTGACTATGAAACTGAAACTATGAAATGGAAGTAAGGATGTGAAGCTAGCGTATAGCCTTAACCTAGCCGAATATTCGTTGAAGAGCATGTGCTGTGCTGTGCACAGCTTTGTTTAGCTCTAGTATCTACTGTACCTACACGACAGTACACACCGACGTTACGTACTTGAATACAAAAAGAGATACGGAGATGCATACTTAAATACGTCAAAGGATATAGCATAAATGCGCGAGACGATACACAGAAGATGCATGCAAAAATATGAAAAAATTTAAGCTTGCTAGAGATAGTTTAGCATAGCGCCTGATTATAACTACACAGCTGTAACTGTTGTATTCATGTGTACGCACGACGCATTAAAGGCGTCAAATACTGACAAAAGACGTCACGCTGGTGACGTAGCAAAATTTACGTGACTTGTACATATTCACGCACGAAGGAGCGTGAATATGTTAAAACACAAGGGCAAAATATCACACATAGGCTACGCAAAAAGTTCGAAATATCGCACATAAGTTACGACATAAGCAGGAACTAGCTAACACAGGATACAAAATATTATCGAACCAACGTAAATGGGGTACTAAACTATACAAACTAGAGTACAGTGGACGGAAAGTACGTTTAAATGGTAAGAGATTAGCTAAAATCCACGTATACAAAATACAATAACAGATGAAGAGTTCGCAACAACGTACAAATCAAGCACTGACAGAACGACGACGACTGATTCTCTCTTCTGTGCTCGGTTGCTCCGTAAATCCTGTTGCTGATTTAATGTTTAAATAGTGTCGAGGATTTTGAAAAAAATACATAAAATGTTCCCACCCATTAGCAAACAATGTTCTGACGAACATTATAACAATCCTCAGCATACACCCTCGTCCGTCACGTACACAAATCATATATTTTTCTCCTCCAATTAATTTTTAAAAACCAGTAGAAGTGGGATTTTCTGCTCACCGCGCACAGTACAGTGGAGCGCTGCTGCTACTGGAGCGAGGCGCCCTTCGTGAGTACCTGGACGCTGATGGCGAATGCAAGGGGCTCTCGTCGCTGGTGTCCTCCCCATAGGAAGGGCGCCGCCCCAGCATCAGGGTAGCCCGAGACCCAGGGATCCCCAAATGGTCGGGGGAAGCGTCTCGCCATGGAGGGGAGTGAGACCGAGCATGGAGATGCTCTGGCTGTTGCTGCTGTTGCTGTTGCTGCTGTTGCTGTTGAAGCTGATATTGATGTTGTTGCTGCTGATATTGATGATGTTGCTGCTGCTGCTGCTGCTGCTGCTGATGATGTTGCTGCTGATGATGTTGTTGCTGTTGCTGTTGTTGCTGTTGCTGTTGCTGCTGTTGTTGTTGTAGTTGTTGTTGTTGTTGTTGTTGTTGTTGTTGCAGTTGCTGCTGGTGTTGTTGTTGTTGCTGCTCCTGTTGCAGATTTTGACATTGTTGTTGATGCTCGTGTTGATGATAATTCTGCTGCTGATACAGTTGTGATTGTTGCTCATAGTGTTGCTGCTGTTGGTAATATTGCTGCTGCACATGTTGCTGTTGATGATGTTGCAAATGTTGCTGATGTTGATGGTGTTTGAGATGTTGCTGATGTTGATGATGATGAAGCTGCTGGGGAGAGCCTCGGTTTGTGTAGAAGTGCAATGAATTTTGCACCTCATCACGATTATGGTGATGGTGACGGTGATGGTGGTGATGAGGTGCAGCGTTTTTACAAACATCACCCTCGCTGTCCTCAGGTGATGACCGCTGGCAATGAGTGGTGAAATTGTAGTAGGTGGAGGCCATGGGTGTGTAGTGGTGGGGTTGGTGAGAGGGAGAAGAGGAGGTTTGGGGTTCAGGATGCGAGGGGGTGTACACACAACTGGGCTCGTCAGTTGGGGAGGAGAGAATATCCTCCTGCTGCAGGCCGCCCCAACCCCCCGCTAGTCCTCCGCTCCCCAAGAGGTTGCGGTTGGGCTGACGGGGGCGGTGGGTTTTCAACCCCTCACGGAACGTGCGCGGGACGCTGCGGGCTGTCAGGCTGTGCACCTGCGCGACACAGAAGCGTCGGAACATCTACATATATTCAGATATTCAGGTATTCGAATTAACCCTTTAGCGACGAAAAGGACCATACGGTCCTCTTTTACGGTCTTTGGGAGAATTGTTCTAATAATTAAACAGTGAGCAGTATGAGGTTGCTACTAGGTTTGAACGCGGCGGCATGTTACAGCGTCGTTCTTTTGGCTGCCTGGCTCTCAGCGTGCTTCATTGCATCAGTGTACAGACGGTCTTTGTGAGCTTAAACGTAGAAACTAGAAAAAGAAATTCGTCGCTAAAGGGTTAAGGAGCTGCAATATTCAAATCCAACTTCCTAGTCAAGAGCATTTAATTCAGTGAGTACGTGTTTAAAGGGTCTTAATTAATGTGCTTCTTTTGGTCCTTTTTCTTGAATAATTAATAAAGTCGTATCCTAGATACAAGTACTCAAGGTCTGAGCCTAAATGAGATCATATCTTAGATACTCAAGGTTTTAACCTGAATGAGATTATATCCTTGACACACAAGTGCTTTACCTCAAAAAGCTCATCTTCTAGAATGTATAATTAGTTTTACGTTTGAACCACATCGACCATCGACATTACATGACACCGCTCAGTCAGGTAAGCCCATACCACCAACCAAGCTGCGCCACTGTCTCCACTCAAAGTTTGCCACCTACTGATGTATTGGAACATGGGCGGCCATTTTCAATGTCAGTAAGTCAATTTTATGAAAAAATACGAGAAAAAAGAGAACAAAGAGAAAACTGCACCTCTTTCATCCGTCGGCCTGATCGCCCGCCATCGTCGGAGTTGACCCTCTGCAGCACATCGCCATCCCGTCTCTTGTTTGCCTCCTTTGGTTTGTTTACCTGTATAAAAAGATTAAAATGCTACACTTGTTTTGCTTGTGTACTCAGAAGCTATAGAGCAAAACTTACCCATCGTACACAAATCGGAAATAAAAGAATTAAACTTTTGTTTTAGTTTCGTATTATTTCAGAAATAGATATTCTTGTTCCGTGATGCGCTTTTGTGGATGTAAGTATACTGTACCAGTGAGCAAGAATCCTGCAGTTCGCACTGCTTTGTCTACAATATATCGGACACCCTAATGCTGCTGCAGCGCCCTATGAAGTCGAATTGTTACGCTCTGAAAGGAAATAGTTCCTGTTGCTAAATTTTTTATTGTAGTGTGAGATAGCGATGCAATACACCTCATGTATACATGATCTCATCTTCCCTCCACTGCCCAAAACTGATGCTTAAATTAAAGGCCACATTACCCAAAAAGATGTTTGTAATCAAAGGCAACATTACACAAAGGGATGCTTGGAATCAAAGGCTGTATTACATACATGAATATTTGGAATCAAAGGCCATATTACACTATAAGCACTTACGTCGAGGACGATGGAGCTACCAAGGCTATCGAATTTCGAAGCTAGTTCCTTGACTGAGGGGAGGTGAAGGAGAGAGAGCTGGTCGTCCTGAACTCGCTCCAGGGCCGCAGCCACGCTCCTCCAGCGGCGCCCTACACCTCCTGCAGGAGACACGAAAAATATATTACCTAACAAATGAATTATTATTATTACGAGACAGTTCCCGTGGAAATTCCACGATTTAGATTTGACTAATTTGTAATTATTTTAAAGGCAAATGTATTATAGATTTACGATGAATTATTGGGTTTTAATGAATACTTTTCATTAATATATACAGAACTTCTATTCTGTATTTTATCTCCCGATAACATCGCCTAGATCAGTGGTTCCCAAACTTTTTTATTTACCGCTCCCTTCTCAGGAATTTTTTTATCTACCGCCCCCCTTGAGATCTTGCTGCCCCCCTAGTGGTTAATTATCATATATGAAAATTTTATTGCAAATTATCGAAAAGATGAATTTGCTATATATAAAAAAATTTCCAAGATGGGCTCCCCCGCCCCCCAAGGGGTGGTAGCGCCCACTTTGGGAATCATTGGCCTAGATAGTACCCGTTAAAATTACTGGTTTAAAAGTGATAAAATTAAGGATCTATGAAACAAAATACATATTTTAGTTTTACCCGTGGTACTATCATAATCTGAATATTTTTCATGAATACATACGGAACTTCCATTCTGTACCGTATTTACCGATAACATGGCAGTGTGAAGAAATCTGATAACGGGAAAATGGCGTGTTTTATGGTGATCCGGCGCCTTTAATATCCACAATACTATGCTTGTAAGACATGCATACCCGCTCCGATTTCAGCTTAATAATTTTTCTTCAGTAATAGATAGTAAGTAATGGGATGGACACACACAGATACAGAGAGATGACGATACATAGTCAATTGTGTATGTAGATATTTCTAGTTTAACGATCGACCAAACAAATGAACTATTGTCTACATATATAATCGACTATGTATCTCCATCTCTCTCTCTCTTTGTATGTGTGTGTCCATCCTATTACTTTCTATCTATTATTGAAGAAAAATCATTGAACTGAAATCAAAACATGTACGTATGTATTACAAGTATTGTATTGTGGATACTAAAGGCACCGGATTACTATCAAATACTCAATTTTTCCCGCTAGTAGCTTTCACCTCATACACGGCCATGTTATCGGTAAATACGGTACAGAATGGAAGTTCTGTAGATATTCGTGAAAAATATACAGATTATGACAGTACCACGGGTAAAACTAAAATATGTATTTGTTTCATAGATCCTTAATTTTATCACGTTTAAACCAAGTAATTTCAACGGGTACTATCTGGGCCATGTTATCGGTAAATAAGATACAGAATGGAAATTCCGTATATATTAATGAAAAGTATTCATTTAAAACGCAATAATTCGTAGTAAGTTTTAATATATTCTTATTTAGAATAATTTTAAATTAGTCAAAACTAAATCGTGAAAATTCCACGGGAACTGTCTAGTTATAATTATATTCCGGGTTTAACTACCGACCAAACAAATTAATTATTATATTTCTAGTTTAACGACCGACCAAACAAATGAAGAAAGCCAACTTAGAGTAAAAGGAGGGCCTAGTGGGTTCGCTCACGTTGCCTGCAGCGAAAATGATCATTTTCACTATCCTCACATTTATGTCCAAAACTAGTAGACTTACACTTGAAAATTCACGTATTTGTTACTAAATTTTTTCGTTTGATTTGCCAGTGAATGCGAGCTTTCCGAAGAAATTTTCACATTGAAGGATGTACCGTTGGTATCGACAATACAATACATGTATACCCTACCGAATTTCCTCCCGCGTGACAAACTGTGTATTATTATACAGCAGAATTGTGATGTATCTCAGTGGTGATATGCAATAATAAATAATTCTTCAGCATGGTTGGTGTAGTGATACACAGTGATACATCATTCCTTAACATGGCTGGTGAAATTTGTATACGAGAATTGTGATCCACTATTCTTCAACATGGCAAGCACCGAGAATTTTGATGGTTCTTAGCCAATGCCACATAAGTTGCGTCTATGTGAAACGTTGTACATATATGTTTTTATTTTATGCAGGGGCATCTACAATACCAGAATTTTGGATATACGTATCTATCTTGGAGTGAAAATGAAACTTTTGTTCAATCTCAGGAGTCTCAAATACAAGTCTCAGTATCGACTATTTTTTACCATATCGGTTAACACGTTGCCTCCGATTGCCTGACTGATGTAAAACTTCACTTTGTACGCATAGTCACTAGAAGGATCTGAAAAAGTTACAGAACCTAACCTAAGTGGTACACATACGTACCACTTCGGAGTCAACGTGTTAATTATCACACGTGAGAAACGATTTCCATCAAAGCCACACCTTAATTGTTCAACCTCAAAATATGGGCATTAAATTTTTTCTGTGTATTGACTTAATAAACCAGGACGGAGAAAAAAATGATATCCTGGGCAGCAATTATAGGCGGTCGAGTGCTACCGATTGTGGCGTTAACGATGACGAATCAGTAAACTTAGAAAAGTACCTCACATCTCTAGAAGAAAAAATTATGGCCAGCTGCCAGATAAGATGCTAATGAACAAGGGTGTAAATGTCAACAGGATAGTGTTCCTGCTCACTGCTCCAACGAATGTCTCATTTTTATCCAATAAATTCTCCGACTGCCGTCGATCGTACTATCCTTGGACCGCTCATAGCCCCAACCTCAGCCCCCTCGACTACTGGTTCTGAAAAAATAAAATCTAGCGTCTATCAACGCAAGCCACCGACAATTGAAGATTTGCCAAAATTCACAAGTAAAATCGAGAAGGAAATGAGGAAAAAATTCAACCCGCCGCAGCTAGTTTCAGCCGATGTGCTGAGACCTGCGCTTGTAATTATGGATCTAATTTTTAAGCTAAAATGGAAGTCTTGGCATTTATGTAGTAGGATAAAAGGATTCTATAGAGCGTTTAAACTAGCAAAACCTTCATAAAAAAAAACACCCCATATGTCATTCCCCGCTCACCAGCTTGAGCTGAAGCGACGATTTGTGAGTCGCTGAAGCAGCTGAGACTGTGGTGTTGCTGGGACGCAGGGGACAAGTCCCTCTCCCAGCCCGACCTGTCCCCGGCCACGTGTCCCAAGCTGCTTGTGTGCACCACGGGACGTCCGAAGCACTTGTTGTGCCAGCCTCTTTTTTCGTCCCAGTTTTCACCATTCCATTTTGCGCTATCGTCGTTCCAAATTTCATTACTACGGTCCAACAGCCCGTTGCTACAATCCAACTGCCCGTTACTTTGGTCCCACTCCCCGTTGCTTCGGTCCCACCGCTCGGTTCCGGTCCATTTCGCCTGTTCACTGACGTTACTGAACGTATTTTTATCAACGCTGGAGCTCCTTTTAAGTTTGCATGTCCTATTGACGACGCTGCTACAGCTCCTGTTGACCGTGTGCTTCTTGTACAGGCCAGTTGTCCTGTTGGAACTGTTGCTCCTGTTAACCGAAGTGGATGAACCGTCGGTGGTGGAGTACCGGTTGGACCGATACCGACGGTTGCTGAGAGGGTCATGGCTGCTGCTGCTGTCTGTGTTCAGGTTCTTGAATGTTTTCTGCAATGCGTCTACACTCACTGCACGGTATAGTTGCCCGCGGTGAGGGGCCCCTGTCCGGTCTGGTACTGGAATGTACGTCATACGTGTGCAGTGATTACATTGTTGTTGTATAATTCAGGAGTTATATACCAGAAATATAATACAGTGATTGCGCTGTAGCAGCTTCAGACATGACTGTAGCGACTTGAGACGGTAATAACGAAAGGTCAAGCCGTGTGGCAAATCCATAGTGCATGAGCACTGAAGAGCCTTATACCCTCAATACTCTGTTTTAATATGCGTCTAACAGCAATCCTGCGACTGCGTGAAAACATCACGTCTTATTATGTTGAGGGACAGCATTCAGTATGTTACTATGTTGAGGGACAGCATCAAGTATGTTACTATGTTGACGGACAGCATCAAGTATGTTTTTATGTTGACGGACAGCATCAAGTATGTTACTATGTTGACGGACAGCATCAAGTATGTTTTTATGTTGACGGACATTAAACACGGACATTTTATGTTGACGGACATTAAATTCCATGATTGCAGTGAAATATATTAAAGACCCATTCTCTAAAAATTGTCAGAGCAAGTCGAAGTCAAATGTAATCTGAGTATTTAATTTTACGAGCATGCATCCCAAACACTGCAAGTACTGTCAGTTGTACTTTGTAGCTGATCAGTCGTACAAGTATTTACCTCAATGAGCTTGTATCCTAGATACTCAAAATACTGGTGATTGTGATCAGTCGTACAAGTATTTACCTCAATGAGCTTGTATCCTAGATACTCAAAATACTGGTAATTGTGATCAATCGTACAAGTATTTACCTCAATGAGCTTGTATCCTAGATACTCAAAATACTGGTTATTGTGATCAGTCGTGCAGGCACAGCTAACGCACACTTTGAATATCAGTGCGCCGCACTCATTGAATATCAGTGTGCCGCACTCATTGAATATCAGTGCGCCGCACTCATTGAATATTAGTGCACCGCACTCATTGAATATCAGTGCGCCGCACTCATTGAATATTAGTGTACCGCACACATTGAATATCAGTGTGCTGCACTCATTGAATATTAATGTGGCACACACATTGAATATCAGTGCGCCGCACGCATTTAGTGTCCCAGTGTGTGAAAGTATGCAAGTATCCACACCACTGTGCAACATGAGTGCATTCTCCGTTCACTTTAGGAATATTAGGAACATTAGGAATATTCGGCTAATTTAGAAAATTAGGAATGTTAATAATATCCAGAATATTTGTAACATATGGAATATTAGGAATATGTTCAATATATAGAATATTAGCAATATAATGAATATTAGGAATATGAAACTGAGCAGTCACCTGAGCAAAGAGTCTCATGAGAGCTGTAGATGAGATGCCTTGGCTCACCCAAGATGCGGCGGGTGGGAGGAGAGTTGTCTCCCCCGTCCCCCCTGGCCGCGTTGATGGTGGTCTGGAACCGCGTCACCACGCGTTCTACACACGCTGGCTGTCCCCCATGTCAAAATAAAGAATTATTTTATCATGTCATAATAAAGTGACACGACATGAAAGAGAACTTAATTATGCTTAAAATACGGATACCATGATTATACATAAGATCTGTCCTGTGTGTAATGAATGAATTTTATACTCGCCTACAAAACAACGAACATTGCAATATTAAGTGCGAAATTTATTTTTGTTGGTAATGTTAAGAATCTTCTCAATGAATGAGCACGTGTAACTACGAGGAATTCTTCAATAACTTTCTTTTGCCTCGTTTTCCAACTAAAATCCGCACTTCGGCCACTGAAACACAGTCTAGCGTAACGTCTCTGATCCTGGCATCGTCCTTACAAAGCTCTCCAAGAATTTCGATGCTTTATTTACGTTGAAATCTTCACGAGTTCCAAATTTAAGGTGTTTAATGTGACCTCTACACGAAACAGACATTGTGGTGGATACAGCGATAAAGAATGAACAATACCTTGATAACTTAATTAAATAAAAAAGTATATGAAATCATTCGGTATTTCTAAATGATTCCAAGATGTGCGGCTTGAAACAGAAACTTCACGCAGTCTGTAACTTGATCGAAGAAAATCAAAGTACAGGGTGTCCATAAAGTCTCTTTACCATTTCAAAAATTTATCACAAATGCAATTGATAAAACATTTTATTCAGATTTTTTATTGTATTCAGTGTTTATTACAGTTCTTAATAATTTTTGCATTTGTGTGTTTCAGGGATCCTGCTTATGAAAGAGAGTGCCGCACACATGTGGACTAAATGAGAGACTTTATGACACCCTGTACTTTTTTTTGCCTCTTAGTCGTTACAAGAAGCCAGAGGAAAAGACTTCTTAGTCAACGCAATATATCAAAAGACTATACGAATCAAGTTCTTTTTTTTAAACAGAACATAATTTTAAAGTGTTTATTTATGAAGCTGGTCTAGGATTGTAATCTTCATTTCCCTTATTTGATGAACAAGGATGGAACGAAGAGCGAACTAGAAAAACTTATAATTGCGAGCACAATTATTAATATATGTAAAGTATGCAAAGGAATTATCATCAGCATAATTATAAATATATTTGAGATGTGTGCAAGCCTTCTTCCTTCCTCACAGCTTCTAGTATTTGCTCAAATTGAGAAGCTTGACAATCGTAAAATCCAAAAAAATACAATTACATCCACCTATCTTTATTAAGAAACCTTACCACGTAATTAGCAAGCAAACTTCATTTTAGCTAGCTTACTAGTTACTGGATAAATGTTGACTCATACAATCCAAAAAACTAGCACCCAGACACACTTAGCTAGCTTACTAGTTACTAGATAAATGTTGACTCATACAGCCCAATTAACTAGCTCCCAGCCACACTTAAATCCCCGTAGATGATTCCCGAGCAGTTTTAGGTAGATAGGACAGATGGAAGATATTGCCTCACCTCACAAAAATGCTGTTTCCAAACACCAAGCATTTTGGTGCAATTTTTCATTCAAATTGAATGAACTTTCGAGCGGAAGTGCAGTTTGCCTCTCACTATCAGCGGCAGCGACTGATAAGGTAACTGATATGCCAGGCATTTTTGCATCAACCATATGTATAACTGCACATACTGGCATGTACAACTGGACATACTGGCATGTACAACTGCACATACTAGTATGTATAACTCCACATACTGGCATGTACAACTGCACATAATGACATGTATTACTGCACATACTGGCATGCATTACTGCACATACTGGCATGTATTACTGCACATACTGGCCTGTATTACTGCACACACTGGTCATTAAGTCACCAGAAAATTGCTATACATGCACTAGCTTTCGAAACACTCTCTTGTAAAAAAAATCCCTATACAATAAGTAAGAAAATTCGTAGGAGTACGAACATCCCTACATAAGTAAGAACACCCTCCTCTACCAGCAAAACTGACAGTGTATGATAAACGATACACTTACGGCGAGAAAGTTGCGACATCCATACATAACACAAGATATGAACGACATTCATTCACCCGTCAGTTTGTTAGAGTATCAACTAATGCGGAGTGTAGAAGCAAAATCTATTGTTAGACATTAGTTAACAATGCCATCACATTCAAGTGGTAACAATTATACGAATTGGTTACGTTAATACGTTAGTTAAAACAAAATACATAAATCGTAGTCGAACTTAAGAAAACGGTCGAAAAACTATTAGTTTTGTATAAAAGAAGTGTTAATTTACAAGCGTATGGGCATATGATCAATATTAGTATGATGTCAAAAGTGTTAATATCCACGGTTATGAGTAATAACTCCATGTTAGTACTGGTATAATGTGACCATTATTTAACTTATTACAGACACATTTACAGAGCCAGTTGCTCCAAGCGGCAGACCAGGCTCTTGTTAAGCAGACCTGAACGGCAGGCCTGAACTGCAGACCTGAACTGCAAACCTGAACTGTAGACCTGAACTGCAAACCTGAACTGCAGACCTGAACTGCAAACCTGAACTGCAGACCTGAACTGCACAACTGAACTGCAGACTGGACTGTAGCATTTGGATGCGTCTGTCAATGAAGATGTTTCCAATAATTCCTATAGTTTGTCACGTCTGAGACAGAAAAGATAGCACTAGTCAGCTATTGTCTATACGTCAGGCTGACGTCCTGTATCTTTATTGATGTGTTCATTGTTCCTAGCACGCTGCTGACACTCCCAGCAAGAGTACAGAACGCTTACACTACAAGCAATTATATCACAATAATTCATCCGTTGTGATCCGATCAACGAAAATTTTCTTTCTTAAATTCCTTCATTTCTTCATGTGTTACGCATGAATTCTCACACTCAAACACTGAACAGAGCGACCAGCAAACTTGCAGACTTCCCTGAGAGTTATCAGTGTCTCCCATGACCGCTTCGTCATAGTTAAGATAGGAGTTGTTCCTTAAACTATTTTCCTAGGCTTTTCCTGCTCGTACGTGGACAAATGTTGCACAAATATTGCAGGTACACTGAAGAACAACTGCTTTCATAGTAGTTACTTATAAAGAACTTCCAGTCCATCACGAAGGACTTCCAGTCCATCACGAAGGACTTCCAGTCCATCACGAAGGACTTCCAGTCCATCACGAAGGACTTCCAGTCCATCACGAAGGACTTCCAGTCCATCACGAAGGACTTCCAGTCCATCACGAAGGACTTCCAGTCCATCACAAAGGACTTCCAGTCCATCACAAAGGACTTCCAGTCCATCACAAAGGACTTCCAGTCCATCACGAAGGACTTCCAGTCCATCACGAAGGACTTCCAGTCCATCACGAAGAACTTCCAGTCCATCACGAAGAACTTCCAGTCAATCACAAAGGACTTCCAGACGATCACGAAGGACTTCCAGTCAATCACGAAGGACTTCCAGTCAATCACGAAGGACTTCCAGTCAAACACGAAGGACTTCCAGTCAATCACGAAGGACTTCCAGTCAATCACGAAGGACTTCCAGTCAATCACGAAGGACTTCCAGTCAATCACGAAGGACTTCCAGTCAATCACGAAGGACTTCCAGTCAATCACGAAGGACTTCCAGTCAATCACGAAGGACTTCCAGTCAATCACGAAGGACTTCCAGTCCATCACGAAGGACTTCCAGTCCATCACGAAGGACTTCCAGTCCATCACGAAGGACTTCCAGTCCATCACGAAGGACTTTCAGTCCATCACGAAGGACTTCCAGTCCATCACGGAGTAAGTCAGAATTTCGAATAATTAATTATTTGAAATAAGCAATGAGCAAATAATTTCAAAATCAATGTTTCCACATGATTTTCGACCAGACTCACCTTGATGCTGATGCTGCATTCTTCTTTCCAGTCAGACGCCTTGGAGTGATAGGCTTCTGGTACCGAAACTCCATATCCACGCCCGTTGTCACTGGCACTATTAGTTTTGGCACTACCACCACTAGTTTTGGCACTGCCACCACTAGTTTTTCCACTGTCACCACTAGCTCTGTCGCTGCCACTAGAAATCCTAGCGCTGCCACCGCCGCGGCAAGTGTCATCACATTTGCCACTGCTGGTTGTAGTGGCAGAGATAGCGTTACAAGTGCTGTCATTACTTCTGCTGCTGGTGACGCCACTCATGTTGCTGCTGCCACTACTGCCTTTTCTGACGTTGTGGCAGCCCTTGTTGCAATGGAACTGCTGTTAGTACGGGTATTGCTGCAGTTGTCACAGCTGTTACACTCGTTTCAGCTGCTACAGTTGCTACAGCTGCTGCAGTTTTAGTTATTTCAGTAGTAGTAGTAATTTCAGTATTGCCACAAATTAATAAAAAAAACCTATACGACATCCCAGTCTCTAAAGTTCTTTCCAGTCAAAATTGCCAGAACCTGGAATCAGCTACCCGAAAATATCATCTCTGCTGGCACTGTGAACATATTTAAAAATCGTCTAGATAAATTTTGGGAAAGGAACCCCCCCAATTCTGTAAAGTACTAATTCCATATTATTCTTAACTCTGGGCCTGTGTATGTATGTTTGCTGTATATTTGCGTGACACAAGTGCTTATAATTGATTAAGGTGGACACACGCGATTGAAATATTTATGTATGTTAAGGTGCCTGTGCATGATTGATGCCTTCACGCTAGACGGCATGGGACTTGGGTAGCAGTCCAGGAATGAACCATACGGCTCTTTCCTATTGCCACAGTCTATTCTAGTAACAACTGCTTCAAGTATTACTGTAACTGCAGTTGTTACAGTTCGTGCAGATGTTACAGCAGTCCGAGCCGCTCGTATACGTGCAGGAGTTAGTATATTAATTATGGTCGTACTAATAATGTTTAGCGATGTTAGTTAAATGAAAACAATTATATGAAAGTGATGCTGTGATACACATGACAGATTTCATAGCATAGTTGGATTTAAATTATTTTGAAAAGCTCGTAAAAAAATTTAACGACTCGGCTCAAATCCTTCCTTATTGATGTTTTGTGTCTATATGTACACGAGTATATACATATATATACAAACACATATAAACATACCGAAGAATATTTGGTTTTTATCGTTTTACAAATTATACAAAACAATGAAAGACAAATAGGGTAAAAGAAGAAGAAATAATTCTAAAAATATCATATCGAATAAAATAAACAAGCAATAACATTGTATGTAAATAACATGCAAACAAAAAAGAACCTCAGCGTGCAGCACCTTCACTTTCAAATCCACGATGCTCAAAAGTTCTATCTAGCTTTTAATATTCCTTAGCTCTAAGAAAATTCACAAAATTATTACTTCAAGAAGCAAACAAATGATGAATTACATGGTAGAATAAGCATAAAATTATAATTTCATACTTATGAAATGATTTCATAAAATCCAAAATGTCATCCAAGCTCACCCACCAGCTCTAAACGTGGCGTAAAATGCATCTAAACACGTGTTTTGTGAGCAGCAATTGTTTGTGTTGCAATCACTCTTACTCTGGCAATCCCTCACCTGAGTACGACAATCACTGAGCACTGGCAATCCTTCCTGAGTACGACAATCACTGAGTACTGGCAATCCTTCACCTGAGTACGACAATCACTGAGTACTGGCAATCCTTCACCTGAGTACGACAATCCCTCTTACTCTGGCATTCTCTCATCTAAGTATGACAATCGCAAGGAGTAGAAGTTGTCAATTACAGTACGTCTCCTGTCTCAAAAAATTACTCGTACTGTCGAGGTGTTCATTAATGGATCGTGTCTTATTTAAAGCCCGCATCGCCGTCACCAGAGACAGTTGAGAATTTCACTTTTTGGAAACTTGGTCTGAGAAAAGAGTCGTTAGGCCTCACGGGCGTCTGACTTCCTGTCCACCAATTGATACATCATGCACTGTAAACTGTGATGTGTACGCTAACGAAAGAAATGGTAAAATCCAAGCCACATAATCTGTGTTGTTCGACACACGTAATTTTTCTCTGCCAGTCTGTAATTAACTAACACCGCCTTACATCACCTGACTGCACTATAGGTAAAAAAACCCTTACTCTGCCTAATTGTAGGTAAAAAAACACCACCTTACTATGCCTGACTGTACGTAAAAAAAATCTTTACTCTGCCTGACTGTAGGTAAAAAAAACCTTACTCTGCCTGAGTAGGTAAAAACCACTACCTTACTCTGCCTGAATGTACGTAAAAAAAAAACTTTGCTCTACCTGACTAGGTAAAAATACCCCTTACTCTGACTGTAGGTAAAAAACACTACCTTACTGTGCCTCACTGTAGGTAAAAAACCTTTACTCTGCCTGACTGTATGTAAAAAACACTACCTTACTTTGACTGACTGTAAGTAACAAACACCGTCTTACTCTCCCTGAAGACAGTGCTGTGTTAACACACACACACGGACTGACTCGTCAAAAACAGGGTTATGAATAGCGACTGTTTCGTCGTACAGAATGATGTATCAAATTCAAAAATCTAATGTTTTCAAATCATATAATCAGCATATAATTTTTACTACATAGTTGTATAACTAACTGAACTGGATGTTGATAACAGCTCACGCGGTCGGCGATCGTCGAGCTCATTTGCAATTACTGAACATTCTTTTTAACAACTGAAAAGCTTGAATGTATGGGTGAAAAGTCATACATCTCGAAACACGGAAAATTGCTCCCTTCCTTGCGTATGAGATTATTAGCCGCTAATATTTTTAAATAAATGCAAAATCCTCCTACGAATAGAGCCTCGCTCCCCACATTGATAGCATAAAAAATAAACACGAGTCGCAAATTTCAACAGATTACATCGGTTAACATAAAACTCCAGTAAATGAACCTCTGCGAAATTCTTCTGATCTCTCATTTACTACTCATAAAACCACTGTGAACTTTGAGTCTTGATTCATTACTCATAAAACTTGACATTCTCAGTGAAGATGTTAGCAAATGACAGTAGATATGCAGCCTTATCTCCCTCGACGGCAGGAGATAACAGAGGCAAGTTATGAAGGTAAATCCATTGAGGTTAAAGACATCATTTCCGCTCACCCCGCCAACCTTCGGCCTCCATATTGCACTGAGAGGGAGAAAGGTATGAGGGTAATTTCAACCTACACCTCCTGATGACCTCGTTTATTATAGGTGTTTACATATTAATTCGTATTAATTTATAAAAGTTTAACTCATGGGAAGCAAAGAACAAGACAATGACGCTGTTGTGGGAAACTGGACACTAAACTCTCACTTTGTGTTTAACTGAATTTCTAAGCTTCCACAGTCAATATTTTACAGAATTTACAAGGTGTTAAATGTACTAAGTATCCACAGCCAATATTTGACTGAATTTACCAAGTAGTAATTCTACTAAGCCACCACAGTCAAAAACAGTCCCTCAAAAGCACCTAGTCCATCAAGGTACACCTAGTCCTCAAAAAAGCACCTAGTCCTCCGAGGAGACCCTAGTCCTCCGAGGAGACCCTAGTCCTCCGAGGAGACCCTAGTCCTCCGAGGAGCCCCTGGTCCTCCAAGGAGACCCTAGTCCTCCAAGGAGACCCTAGTCCCCCGATGAGCCCCTAGTCCTCTGAGGAGCCCCTAGTCCTCTGAGGAGCCCCTAGTCCTCCGAGGAGTCCCTAGTCCTCCGAGGAGTCCCTAGTCCTCCGAGGAGCCCCTAGTCCTCCAAGGAGACCCTAGTCCTCCGAGGAGCCCCTTGTCCTCCGAGGAGCCCCTAGTCCTCCAAGGAGACCCTAGTCCTCCAAGGAGACCCTAGTCCTCCAAGGAGACCCTAGTCCTCCAAGGAGACCCTAGTCCTCCAAGGAGACCCTAGTCCTCCAAGGAGACCCTAGTCTTCCGAGGAGCCCCTAGTCCTCCAAGGAGACCCTAGTCCTGCGAGGAGCCTGTACTGATCTCTGTCTCATAATCACTCTTCAGTCCTAACCCTCAGACATCTCTTATCTCCTAGCAGACATAGAATATCTTTATCTCACTCGAAGTGAGCGCCTGAGGGAGTAAGAGACCGTCGAGAACCCAACAGAAGAAAATGCAATTAAAAGCAGAATAAGTTTAATACTTTGTACTTGTGCATTTGAATATTATATTAGTTATTATTTCTTCGTTGCGCACGCCCCGTCGTCGAATACTGGCGTACTGACATCTTGCCGGCAGGGCGCCGGGACGCATAGAGTTTGGCGCGCGTGGCGAGTTGGAGAACGTGCACTTCTTGTTGGTGCGTATGTTGTTTGAGCCCATCCTGTCCGCAGACAGGATGGTTGGTTTCTGCTTTCTTCGCTCTGCTGTTGGCTGTAAGTTTATTTCTTCAGGTGATAAGAGTTCTTGTGGAGATGTTGACTTTGAAAGCGCTTGGTAGAGAGTCCGTGTGTGCCGAGCGTTGTAGCCTTATTATATGGGGCAGTTGGCTGGGTACTGCTGCCTCAGCGCCACTGCTTATTGGTTTATGACAGCTAGCCTCGTCATGAGGCTCGCTTGTAGTGTAGCCATGCGATTCACTACAAGCCCCTAGGCCTCCGAGGAGCACCTAGTCCTCCAAGGTGCACCTAGTCCTCCGAGGTGCACCTAGTCCTCCGAGGTGTACCTAGTTTTCCGAGGTGTACCTAGTTTTCCGAGGTGCACCTAGTCCTCCGAGGTGCACCTAGTCTTTTGAGGTGCACCTAGTCCCTAGGATTACTTTCTGATTCTTGTAATTTCGCCAGCAAGTCGTACACCGTGACAGTACTAACATGTACTGTAAATGTACGCAATAATAGCCACTAATATTAGTGTTATTATTATGAACCCATTTCGTATTAAGAAAAGGTTATTGCTTTACGAAATTTACGGATGCATAGAAGAGCCCAAAATTCGATGTTAGCATCGGAGGTGCTGATCTTACCATAGATTCTGTTCATATGATTTTACCTTAAAAACCGTTCATATGATCCTACCACAGATTTTGTTGATTTGATCTCACCATAGATGCTGTTCACAATATCTCACCATTAATACTGTTCACATGGTCTTACCATAAATACTATGCATATGATTTCACTATAAATTCTGTTACTATGATATTGCGATATATACTATTCCTAACTGACCATAAATAATGTTCACAAAACTAACATGAGTTTTTCATTCATTGATTATTTTCTGCAAGCTAGCCAGGAGCATGACAAGTTAAACATAATTGCGACCAGTTGAGGAGGAATTGACAGAAATGACTCCGTTATTTAGTGCTTCAAGTACCTCTAATGTCAACAAATACATCACCCATAACGAGCTTATGGTAATTTCACCAGATATGAGACACATGATTAAAGATATGCACACACATATCTGATAGAAAGGTCATAATGCAGCTGCCATAATGATTTGTTATAATTCTAAAAAACAGGAAATTCCATTTTAAAGCAGGTAACTTTCACTTACCATTCAACCTTGTCTTTCGGGATGAAAACTTTTCGGAGGGACATACCGTTGATAATTGAATTAACTTTCCTTCTTTAAATTAATTTCATCACATAAAAAATAACAAGAAATTTCTCTTTAACCACACAAGAGGATGGCATTTTGTTTGTCTCACGCTTGACGTGGTTGAGAGTAGGTTGGTGAAGGAGCACTAGTGTGGGTAAAACAAAGTACGTCATCGTTATTAGCATTATTATTATTATTACTTGAATCAACAAATTTATTGATACTTATAATATTAATATCAATATTATCGTAATTATTAATAATATTAACATTAATATTATCGTTAACATTAATAATATTAACATCAACATTATCGTTAACATTAATAATATTAACATCAATATTTTCGTTAATATTAATATTATCATCAACTTTACTGTTAGTATTAATGTTATTATCAATATTAATGACATCATTACAACAAGACTTGATATCTGAAGACAACCACACAAACCAAGGATGTTACTACATACAGCCTCAAAACGTGCACTGACAACCTAAACAATTTTTATTAAAAAGTTTTACTGAGGTCACCAGTACTGAGGTCACCAGTACTGAGGTCACCAGTATTGAGGTCACCAGTACTCTGCTCCAGTGGATCAAGGTTCTGCTCTAATCATGTAGATAAAATTAACCCACATTCCCGTAAGAAAGGTTCTGACCTAAGTAATCGTGCGATTAAAATTAACCCACGTGTCCTAGTCAGATGTAAGTTAATCAACGGCATCGTAAATTTCAGAATTCCTTATTTTGCCATGCATGTTTTTCACCTTTTTGCTTACATTTTTCATACGTTTTGAACCTTAGCTGAATCATATAGGAACATCTTTAATGTTACCATCAAATAGTAAAAATTCAAAATTTAACTTTTTAAATTCGCTTGCCTCTGTTGAATGACAAAAATATTGAATACCAGAGCAGATATCTATGAAAAATGCATTGTTATAACGACTAGCTTTGAAGATGAAATTATTTGCAATTACTAGTACATATTCAAAAGAGAACTGCTTTTCTGCCTTCAATTAGACTGAGCATATACAGGGTGGCCCATAAGTAAGGTACCTTTTTAAAATTATTATAGCTATAAAACTAACAATGGTAAAGAGATTTGGTTAATTCAAAATGAAAGAAAAAATTTCAAAGTTCAAAATCAATTTATTAATGAAACAATAAAATACGTTTAACTATGGAATACAATATTGTTTAAATGACCTCCATTATTAGTCAAACAATGGCATGCTCTCTTTCAACGGTGCTATTCATCTTCCTTAATGTCTCTGGTGAAATGTTGTTGATTTCTTGAATGATGTTTAGTTTCAATAGCTGTAAAGTATCAGGCATTTCAATGTAAACATTTTCCTTTAAGTATCCCCAAAGAAAGAAATCAGGAGCACTTAGATCTGGAGCTCGAGGCGGCCACGGTATATCACCAAAACGAGAAATTATTCTGTTTGGAAAAATTGCTTTTAACATTTGCACTGTTTCTTTCTCTGTGTGCGCTGTAGCTTCATCTTGTTGGAAAAAGGTAATCTCTGTATTATTCCAAAATACATTGCAGTGAGGTACGTGACATTCTCAGTCGAATTGAACGTCTCCTAGTTGACGTTTTGGACCGATCAGCAACACTCGTTGCAACAAGCTGAATTGAAGCACCAGTGTGTATGGTCCGTGGCCTGGCACAACGTTGTCTGTCTGCAGTTGTCCCAGTTTCTCTAAATTTCAATACCACTTTTTTATGCAGTTCTTCGAAGGACTTCTTTCAATACCATCAATATTCCTGTAATTCCTGTGAACCGAACAATTACATCGGAAGTAAAGTTCCACTATTTTTGCTCGTTTCATTGCGTAGTGATTCATTTTGCGGGGTGGAATTTATGAATTTTTGGGCAATATGTTGTGATTGTCGGTAGACTTGATACACTGGTAGAAAACTTTGAAATCTCCTCATTCATTCTGAATAAACCAAATCTCTTGACCATTTGTAGTTTTATAGCTTTCCTAGTTTTAAAAAAGGTACCTTACTTCTGGGCCACCCTGTACTAAAAAGTTCATTTAATTAGAGTGGAGAAATGGAAAATAACGCTACAATAATGGGTGGGTGCAGGGAACGGTGATCTTAAGTACCTCTTCTATCAGGAGCTGCTGATAAGCAGCAGCATTTACGCATCTGCATGGTCGTGATCAGGAGCTCTGCACATCTTCCCATTCTTTTCATGTTAACACACGCTACATCTGAATACATCTAAGGGTATGTGCTACATCAACTGTAGCAGTAATCTACACGTCTGCATTTTGTTTGGCTGTTCACATAATCTACACATCCACATTTTTTTTTGTGGCTGCACACATAATCTACACGTCGTCGTTTTGTGTGGCTGCACACATTATTTAAATGTCCGCATTTGTGTGGTTGCACAAATAATAAAGTGTGTCATTTATGTTTCAGCAAATGTAAACAAGAATATTTAAGATTTGAATACAGAACACGTGAATACTCAACATTGAACACCCAAATTGTTCATGACTCTTAAGTTAAAACTAGTGAAATTCAGTGAGAATAGAGATAACTCAACAATAATGAGTTAATCAATAGTCCAATTATTCTACTTCAAAGTTATCCTTTGATTCCAAAATCTTCTGTTCAAGTGTTTTGTAAAATTTGACGTCCAGAAAAAAACTTGTTCTTTACAGGTGCGTATCAACACGGCAAGCAACTACGATCAAATCTACAACTTCATGAAGAAGGAAGCTTACTTATCTGATGGCACACATGAAGAATTGACAATGTTCTTGTACAACGTATGAAGTTATGCAAAAGATGCAAAATCAGTGAAACCAGTGACAATTTTATCAAGTTTTACCAGCAATTCAGTCAAAGAGATCTCCTAAAGTGACTCAGAACATAGTTTCAAACTCCAGCGTTCGAGAGATGTTGTAAATTTTCCGATTTTCCTCCTCGATGTTGCAGAAAGAATGAGGATAATATTGTGACATCAGCTGTGATGCTGACTGTGAAAGCCCAGATTGTCTATTAACTACAAATGGGGTCCTCTTCTCAAAGTTCTTTGGCTCTTCTGTCTTCCTGAGCACTGGCAGATGCGCTAACTGAGTGGGAGATAGATCACTACATTTTGAAACTTGAGACTTTTCCGTAACATGAGAACAAATTACTGACTCTTGACTCCCTGGAAGCATCCGAGTATCTCTGGATTCATATTTCCGGTCAAAATTTATCCCATGAAAACTGGAACCATGATTAGGACCCAATCGAGTTCTGTGGTCAACATCTCGATAGCCAGATACATGAAGAGATTGAACTGATCCGGAATCAATTCCCAAAGAAGGGCTAGAGCCTACCCGACGAGGAGCGTACACTGCTACAGATACAACGGGCTTAGGTAGTCGCAAACTTCCTTCACGTCGGAAGCCCCCGAGGTACGGCAGATGATCGTACTCGCTGTTGTTCAGGAGAGAAGCAGAGTCACGAAGAGGAGGGAGAGATTTAGGAAGAGGCGGTGGAGAGTCGGGAAGAGGCGGTGGAGAGTCAGGAAGAGGCGGTGGAGAGTCAGGAAGAGGCGGTGGAGAGTCAGGAAGAGGAGCTGGGGGGTCTTTGATGGACTGATATTCTTGGGATACATAATTATTTTTTGATACTTGGAGTTCACCATAGCCGGGATGGCCAGAACCATCAGTATAAACAGGAATGTTGCTAAAAAGATTGGAGCTTTTTGCCGAAACTTGTGTCGGTAGTTCTGATTTAGTACACAAATTCTGACTCAAAACTGTATCATTACTACACAGCCCAGATTTAATTGAGGATGACGTACGGTCTCTGTGATATTTGCCAGTTTCCTTCAGATGCATTCCGGATATTTTTGTACCACAGTTTTCGAGGGTGTTCTTTTCTGTTGACTCTTTTCTGTTTGAACGAGAATCTTCGGAAATTTCTTCTGAGTCCAGACTGTCTCCATAGACTGGATTGATGCAGAAGTCTTTACTGGCAGCACTGCGCTGTGAGAGTCGCAGGCTGTTACGCTGGATGACAGACCGCTCAAGATACGTCATCAAAGACGCATCTTCGGCGGACAGAGGAAAAATCCCTTCTTCAGGTGGAATTGCATGTTTTTCAGGTAGAATTACAGTTCCTTCAAGCGGGATTGAATTTTCTTCGTGTGGAATTAAATTTCCATCTGATAGAATTAGATTTCTCTCCAGTTTGTCCACTGTATTTGGGTAGGATGGGTCCACATAGGCAGAGCTGATAGTTCTCGTCGGTGACATGCGCTCATCATGGTCCCTTATCGTATACTCAGGATCAGTAGCAACAACCTTCAATATTGTGTCGTTCTGCTCACCTGTGTAGGTGTCATCAGAACAAGATGCCACATTTTCAGTGAACAAGTTTTCCCTTCTACTTCCAATTTGCCTCACCGCAGAAGAGCTGCTCATAGGCTCCCCGCCCTTCAACGAGGCAGAACTTTTCTTTTCATAGATCTGATGGTTATTTAATTTCGAAAACAAACTTAATTCTACGGTAGTTTTCTCATCTGGGTTATCTTTCACGGAGTCTTTTGAGCTTTTCGATTTGTTTTCATTTATCCTCAATACTGAGTTCACATTGCGGTTGTATCGTTGGTCGTCAAGAGCTGTGTTTATTTTCATTGCAGCTTTCTGAACGTCGCTCGCGTGAAATTTTTCATTCTTATGCAACCTAGCAGAATTATGAGGCACTCTATCACAAAAATTTACCTCTAGGGATTTATGTTCCTGTTGAGTAGGAATTTTAAGATCCTTCACATCAGTATTACCAGACCTACGAGAGTTGCAATGCAGATCCGTTGACCAGCAACTGTGAGCTTCATAATTTTTACAATCATTGCCTTCTAAGTTCCCGCCAGCAACAGATCCGCAAAGAGCCCCATGCAAGTTTGAAACGGAAGGGTTAGTATTATTAACTATGAGAGGAACAGCAGAAGCCGACGAGCCAACAGGTATCTTACAGAAAGAAGGTGAAACAAAAGCACCGCATGCACTGTCTACAGAGTGTCCGTTTACGCTCACAGATGGGGAAGAAGACAGAAGAGAACGACAGACCAGAGAAACACCGCATGCGTTAACTTCCGTCGTCCCGCAAGCAGAAGCCCGGAAACGAAGGACCTGAGAGGGCACCTCGTTTTCTTGAAGCGTTGTTGAAGATGTAGAAGACGTAGCTGTTGGTGCGTCGCTTTGGCACGGGACGTCGCTCTCTTTGGACCTGCTCTTGCCTTCGCTCCCCAACCAAAACGACGTCTCTTTAACAGACGCAGCTCCAGCGACGTAATAATCACGTCTGTAACGCGTCAGGTCTCGACTTAGAGCAGACTGCACGTCATCATCGTCGTCACCGCCGCCACAAGACGCGTTTACCTGCGTCTTTTCGACGTCAGCCATGTCCCTGAAAGGACCAAATTCAAAGAATAGGAATTTAAAGTACTTAATTAACGACGGAAATTATACAAATAAACTTTAATGTGAAAATAATACGATATTTTACTTTAGATCAGAGCAATAAATAGACGGACTGTACAGGCTGTATTACGAGTACATCGGTTACAAGATGTTTATATTTGTTGGTGGTGTAATGGTTACTTGCAATGTGAATCATTATATTTAAATCAAGCACAAATGCCTGCATTAACGTACGCTCGAATTTTGGAAGGTTAGCATGAACTGATGAAGCTTTGATGTCAGAACTCCAGAGCAAATAAATCTTAACAACAGCTACAGGAGAAAAGTTAAACCGAGAAACGGAATGAAATAGAATAAAATGGAATACGGCAAAAAGAACTAGTCGTCTGGTGCATTCTAAGGCAGTTGCCCGAGTTTCATGCCGTCTAAAGTGAAGGCATCAATCACGCACATGCACTTCAATCACATTCTTTTCAGTCGAAATCCCATAATAAGTCGCTAATAATATTTCTAATAGGTGGAGTAGGTCGGGTAATATTTCTAACAGAAATATCATTAGAGATCGAGACACTCGCGTAAAAATATTATTAGAAATATTGCAGTAAAAATGTTATCAGAGACATTGCTGTATAAATATTATCAGAGATATTGTTGAAGAAATATTATTAGGGACATTGCTGTAGAAATATTATCAGAGATATTGCTGTAGAAATATTATCAGAGATATTGCTTTAGAAATATTATCAGAGATATTGCTGTAGAAATATTATTAGAAATACAGATATTCCTGTAGACACGAAGCTACCAGCAGTGCTAGTGGTTTATCTTATCAGAGAGACAAGAATCTCCGTGGCAAGATAAGAGTCCAGCTACAGACCACAATTGTATGAACATTCCTTGAGATTGTGACCATAAATGACAGATTTACGACGCCAGTTTCACTAAAATGATGAATTGATAAATAAACAAACATCGCAACGAAGATAAACTCGTGAGTAGGGAGTGAGATGAATGCAAGATTCAAATGAACTTTATTCCTTATATGTCACGCAGTGCATGTATTGGTATCAGGTTTTCGAATATATTACTGACGAGGTAGAAGGTGTAGGTGGTATGGGTGGTGTAGGTGAGATAAAATAGAATACGCCAATTGAAACGAGCCGCTTGGTCCATTCTTCGGTTGCTACCTAACTCCTATGCCGTCTAAAGCAAAGACATAAATCACGCAAGTACGCTACATCCAAATCCCGTAAGCCAATTCAGTCACGTACATGCACTTGCATCACGCACACACATTTTCGTCAGACACATGTATCATAATCATACACTGGCCCCAAGAGTGAAGGACGTATAACCAGTACCTTATAATACTGGTGGGTTCCTGGGTAATTTGTCTAGAAGATTTTTGAATGTGTTCACAGTGCCAGCAGAAAAGATGTTTTCGGGCGGCTGGTTGTTGCAGCAATTTAACGGAAAGAAGTCCATGGTTTGGGATATCTTAAAGTTTCTCATTATTCGTTTTGGCCGTTATTTCTGGTTGGCACATTACAGTCTCTTTCGAAAAGTCCTTCCAGGGTAACATCGTTAAGGCCATTAAAATATTTATAGGTCTCAATAAGTTGTTTTCGCAGTCTTTTTTACTCCAGACGAATAAGTTCAAGCTGTTCAAGACGTCTTTCGAAGCTGAAATTACGGAATTCAGAAATCATTGGTGGGGTAGATGTAGGTGAAGTAGGTGGGGTCGGTGTAGGTGAGGTGGGTGGGGTAGATGCGACTTACGCTTATGAACCAGCACGCGTTTTAATCGTAAATTAACGTCTAGTATTTCACTTCGAGACTCCCTTTTTCAACACATGAAATAGACCATCTTTATTATTAAGTATTTCGTATTAAGTACACTTATTAAGTGTAAAAAATGAGAATTTCCACCACACCCACAACGTTCAAAACATGCGAAACGTCAATCTCTCTTTTCTTACATTTCCCAACCCCTAAATTATCCTAGAAGATATAATTTCATAATTGTGCGTCTAAACCCTGAGATGCTGCAAATGAGCATTGTTATATCATCAGGGCATTTAATTTTCCGTGACATTCTTTGCAATGACACTTATTAAACTACATACTACACAACTCTGTTCTAAAGCCTATGTGCTCAACACACACTGAGTCTAAGACTAAGAAATGAAAGTGAACACTAAAACTATCACAGCCTCAAGTCATATGTGGAGGGATTTCTCTGCCATTTAGGAACAATTAACAAGTGTATTTTTTGTAAACCTGCGTTTTTCTGTCAGTGAACTTTGGTGTTTTGTAGTACGCAATTTCAAATTCAAACGCAAAAGGCCTTTAAAGTAGCAAGATTTTTAGTTCTGCGCCTGTGTCGGCACAGCAGTGGAACCACACACACTGCAAGTGTTACAAGTTAACGCTTAACAAGCGTTACAAGTTAACGCTTAACAAGCGTTACAAGTTAACGATTAATAGGCGTTACAAGTTAACGCTTAACAAGCGTTACAAGTTAACGCTTAACAAGCGTTACAAGTTAACGCTTAACAAGCGTTACAAGTTAACGCTTAACAAGCGTTACAAGTTAACGCTTAACAGGCGTTACAAGTTAACGCTTAACAGGCGTTACAAGTTAACGCTTAACAGGCGTTACAAGTTAACGCTTAACAGGCGTTACAAGTTAACGCTTAACAGGTGTTACAAGTTAACGCTTAACAGGTGTTACAAGTTAACGCTTAACAGGTGTTACAAGTTAACGCTTAACAGGTGTTACAAGTTAACGCTTAACAGGCGTTACAAGTTAACGCTTAACAGGCGTTTCAAGTTAACGCTTAACAGGCGTTTCAAGTTAACGCTTAACAGGCGTTTCAAGTTAACGCTTAACACACGTTACAAGTTAACGCTTAACACACGTTACAAGTTAACGCTTAACACACGTTAACGTCTTGTTAACGTGTTAAGCGTCACTAGTGCCAAATGCCATCGGCCGTTTTATTCTCTCTATACATTTTAACCTTTGTTCAAACATAAAATAATAGAAAAAATGCTTTAAAAAGCTAAAGAAAGTTACTTTAAACTTTTGATAAATTTTGCTCAAAAAAGGTGAGGATTTGCAAGCTTGGCGGGCGGTGACGGGTGCCGCACAGCAGGTGAACAAGCAGCGCGTGTGCCACAATTATAGACGGACTAAAAAATTTACCTCAACTAAATGAATAATACAAATAACTTGAACTTCGAACAATTGCAGGTTCAAGCGAATGAAAAGTAACGTAAGAATGAAAACAACAATAACTTTTCAGCTACAAAACCGAGAGATTTGAAGGCTCGTTATTTATTTATTCCATAAGTTAACGACAGGAAACTATTGATCGTTGTTTGGGCACCTACGCCACGTACCAGAGCACCACGTACCATAGGTACCACCCAATATTAAACCTTTTAACTTACCGACAAGGGGGAGAAAGTTGGGGGTGGGAGGCGAGCCTGTGGGCGAGGCGGTGTGGGGAGTAGGGGTTGTCGAGTAGAGGGGGAGCCTCTCTCCATTTGCGATGCTCCCTCTCTGCGATTGTACCTGTCAGGGGGAACGGGAGCAGGGGGGAGTCTTTAGGAGCTAATATGCAGAGGGCAGTGATATTTGTACGTCCAGGGGGCAGTGATATTTGTACGTCCAGGGGGCAGTGATATTTGTACGTTCAGAGGGCAGTGACATTTGTACGTTCAGAGGGCAATGATATTTGTACGTCCAGAGATGGTGGACAAATCGTCTATGTTGCAAACCATTAGTTATATGATGACTCATCAGTTGTCAGTTAATATGACAGCTGAGTTTAAAACTAGATTTTTCAGAGAAGGAAAAAGAGGAAGGGAGAAAGTGAGAGAGAAAGGAAAGTAAAAAGGTAGGAGAGGTAGGGGGAAGGAGAGGAGGGTAAAGGGGAAGATAGAATTGGGAAGAAGAGGAGAGAAAGGGAGGGAGGAATGAAGAGACAAGGAAGGGAGAATTTCCTTACACAGTGCATCGTTCCTCAGGTGAACTAACGAGAAAAAAGAAGAGGTGGAACAAAGCGGAGAAGAGGTGGAACAAAGCGGAGAAGAGGTGGAACAAAGCGGAGAAGAGGTGGAACAAAGCGGAGAAGAGGTGGAACAAAGCGGAGAAGAGGCGAAACAAAGAGAAGAAAACGGGAGACAAAGAGGAGAAGAGGTAAAACAAAGAATAAGAGGGGAGACAAAGAGAACAAGAGGGGAGACAAAGAGAACAAGAGGGGAGACAAAGAGAACAAGAGGGGAGACAAGGAGGAGAAGGGTGCTGAACACCAGCAAGTGCAACATGTGGGTCAGCATGACTCACCAGGTAGAGGACTTGAGATGAAGATAGAAGAGTCGTTCCCTTCCAGGTCCTGCTGCAATGGATGTCCTTGCTGCTGTATCTTCTCGACTTCCTCTGCAGCAGCTACTGGATGCTGCTGCTGTTTCTGCTGCAGCTGCTGCTCATCAGTGCTGTAGCTGCTGCGAGCGGTCTTGGAGCGAGAAACAGACCGAGTTTCAGTTGAATACTGAAAGAGAAACAAGGTAAACTTTTGAATATTATCAAGCTTACCCTTAGCAGGCTTGCACACGCATCAAAATAAGGTTAGTTGGTTGGTTGGTTGGTGCAGGGTGTCCCTAAGCTTTGAACACAGGCAAAAAGAAGCATTTTCAAAAAATGAAATTTCAATAACATTATGCAATTGAAATATTAACAAATACTATTGTTACGCAAATTTTGATGAAGTGCATTAAATTCATCTGAAGATCTCATGCCACATTTTTTTCATATATACATAAAATAGTGTGCTCAGACTGAAGAAAATAATCAATTTCTGTATTCCTAATATAAAACAAGACTATAAATGTAACAGAAATGAAGCTTTAACGCATTGACTAAGTGTTGGTACATTTGTGAACTGATAGGTGTATTATTGGAACTTCAATTTCGAACAACGCTAGGCAAAGTGTTAAGGGAAGCAGAACGCGTTAAATTGCTCTGAGTTCGCCCACTCATTTTTTTGTAATGTTTACTTTCTATGCTATATATACAATTACTATAAATACTACATACACTATTATTTATATTATATATGTATATATATATGTATGTATATATATATATATATATATATATATATATATATATATATATATATATATATATATATATATATATATATATATATATATATAAAACATGTATTGTAAATATGTGAGCTTCGAGATTTTGTTACTTCTGCCTCTCCAACTTTATTTCCAGTCTCAGTCTGACGACGTTCTCTTCCACAAAGCCCCGTAGATAAAAATCTAAAGGAGGCAGGTCTGAAGATCTGGATGGCCACAGGACGTCCCCATTCCTTGAAATCGCCCGCCCACGAAACTAGATTTCAACCAGTCCATAGCGTTGCCTTCATGCTTGAAGATATTTTTCAAGATCCTGCATACGGAATTCTCCGGCTCCAGCAAGACGGTGCTCCAGCGCACACTTCAAAAAACGCCATGGACTGGTTGAAATCTCGTTTTCTTGGGTTCGTTATTTCAAGGAATGGGAACGTCCTGTGGCTATCGAGATCGCCAAACTTGTCTCCCTTAGATTTTTATCCATAAAGCTTTGCGAAGGAGGATTTCAATGTAAATCCAGGTAGTATTACTGAAATAAAGGAGAAAGCGCTGAAAGTCATCGCAGCTATAGTCAGTTTAACTCTTCGGAACGTAATCCGGTGACTTCGACCGTCAGCTATTCTGCTGCATTGAAGCCAGAGGAGCTCAGCTTGAAAACTTGTGGCACTTCTAAAAATTGTTTTATTTTTTTTGCTTTCCGATGGTGGCTGTATTTATTTCCTTCACTGAACATAAAATAAGTCATTGCAATTTAAAGAATTTACACTTTCATTGACCCATCCTGTATGTAAATGTACTTGACATTATTCGTACACGCCTAACCTCGCTCTCCTGCCGGAGGCGCTGCTGAGGGAGCTGTGGGTGAGTGCTGACGCCGTCCCACACGGAGGTCACCTGGCCTTCAGAGTTGACTGCCGTCGCACTCAAGCGACCCACCACAGAGGCAGCAGAGTCAGGTAGTCGCAACACCCACGACCCATACTGGTCGTTCTCTGTCCCCCACAACATGTAGAGATCATTATCTCGTGAATTTAAAAACCAAACCAACCATTCTAACCTACCTACATGCGCTTATTACATTCAAATTATAAATCTAACTCAACAGATGCTTCTGAATCTATCCCCGCCCGTTCCATTATTCAGTGCAAATCGGTGCAATGAAAAATATTAAAAGTTATACGTGCTTGTAGATATATTAATTTTGACAGTAAATAGCAATTGTCTCACAATTATATAAGGAAAATTTAAATGAGAGCAAGTCTGCGTCATCCGTCCAGTGAAAGTAGTTTTCGAGCTAAAAGCTTTCACCCGTGTTCTAGATCATTCAACCTCAAATTATCGGATACTGCATACCGAGTTTTTACAATGTGCCAGGGGCCGGTAATATTTTTCGTAACATCAATTTATACCGGAAACAATACCGGTAGCTGATACCGCGTACCAGCACCGGTCTGCGGGCCCCTACTTGAGTAGCACTGGTCTAGAGTAACCGAACTTCAAAGAAGCGTCAACTTTGAACCACTATAGAGCACTAGTTTGCAGTCACAACTGGTTCACTTCAGAGCTTCAATAGTACACGGCTAGTGCGATTTATGCGTATTTATTATGAGGTCTAGATAAACGATACTAGTGATATACTCCTTCACTCTCGACTCTGTAACTTCATGACACAAACTCCTACGTAGAAAAAAAACGATTTCTAAAATTTGCAAAAAGAGTTTTGAAAATGGTGAAACTCGTTCAAATCTGTCAACGCAGCTGGCAAGTGAGTACAGCGAGCAGCCCCTGCTCGCTGACTCAACAAGTCATTGAGCCCAGCAATTCAGTGGACCCAATAATTTAGTGAATCAAGCAATTCAGTGGGCCCAGTAAGGGGACCACATCACCCACCAACACGACAGGAGGGGGGGCAGTGCTGCAGGGGGGCATCCCCCGCCTTAAAGAGGACCCGGGGTTCAGGGTGTCCAGCCACTTGAAACTCCACCGTCACTCCAGCGGGCCCCTGGGCCTCGTCCTCAGTGGACACCCTCCTCAGAGGCCTCACCACGCGGGGGGCGCGCCGGGGCCTTGACGATTCTGTACAGCAACGGGCCCAGTTGAGTGGGAGGACATCTTCATGGGGAAGGAGTGAGCTGTTTAGGTGGTGGATGCGAGAGGTGGTGGTGGATGCGAGAGGTGGTGGTGGATGCGAGAGGTGGTGGTGGATGCGAGAGGTGGTGGTGGATGCGAGATGTGGTGGATGCGAGAGATGAATGCAACATATCTCACGTAGACAAATCTTTATGCTTTGTTTGAACGAGGTAATGCTTTCTCTATGGCCTTTCTAACCCTCTCTAGGGTATATGTATCTAGGGTGATATCTAGGGCGAGAACATATCTGAAGGAAGAACATATCATTTATGCATCCAGAGCAAGAACATATATCTGAAACATTAATCGGAAGAATAAATACATACTCATCAAAAATGTAGTAATAAAGCTTCTTATCAAGGAAAAAATGTGTGTACAGGGCGCAGCAACATAACTTTTTTTCAAAAGAAGTTCTCAAAAAAGGAAGTTATGTTGTCGCA
>VCRD01001226.1:0-19508 GCA_006783055.1 Trinorchestia longiramus
TTCTTTCATTAGTTCGAAGTTTGCTCGTTTATAGTCGAGGACTTGTTTATGTTGAGTCCTTGTGTTAGGGTCTTGTACTTCGAGATAGAAGTCTATCATCTGGTGGTCACCGATCTTGTCCGTAACTTCTTGGCCGTTTATACTGAGGTCAGTAGTCGTCATGACGAGGTCAAGAATGTTGTTTCCTCTAGTTGGTTCGTTGACATGCTGCTGCAAGGAATTGGTATTCATCAGATCAATAAGTTTTGAGCCTGGTGGATGGTAGACAACAAAAAATGGCTGTTCGTGTAATTTGTTCCGTTGTCTTGTCTAAAAATCATAATTTCTATCTACTCAATTTGTCATGGGTGGTGCTCAGGATTTTTGGCAATTATTCTGCGACTCAGTAATTTGTTTGCTTTTTCAACATATTCGTGCTCTGTGCATGCTCAAACACGCAACTATTATGAAAATTGATTTAAAATTTTTTCGATTTATGTAAAAAATGCAAAGGGTTATCCCCTGATGAAATTTTTCGGTCAATGTCTCAGAATGTCATGAAACTTGATATACAGTTCAGGCAACATGAAAATGACTGTTCGCGTAGATTGTTCCCTTATTGTATCTAAAAATGACAATTTTCATTTATTATGGGTGTGGGATACGATGGATTTTTTGGCAATTATTCTGCTATTCTTCGCTATTTGTTTGCGTTTTCTACATATTCGTGCTCCATGAATGCTTATACGCCGAACTCTTATGATAGTTATTGATTTAATTTTTTTTTGACGTGTAAAAAAGCAAAGGGTATCCCCTTACGAAGTTTTTCGAGTTTTTTGGTCAATGTCTCAGAATGTCATGAAACTTGGTATTCATTTCAGGTAACGATTGTAGGCAACAGAAAACTAGTCTATACGTGTAAATTGATCCGTTATTTTATCTGAAAATGACAATTTTCCTTTACATATTTTGGTTGTGGGATTCGATGGTCTTTTTGGCAATTATTCTGCTATTCTCCGCTATTTGTTTGCGTTTTCTACATATTAGTGCTCCAGTCATGCTTATACGCTAAACTCTGATGATAGTTATTGATTTAATTTTTTTCGATTTGTGTAAAAAAGCAGTGTATCTATCCCCTTGATGAAATTTTTCGGTCAATGTCAGAATGTCATGAAACTTGAAATACAGTTCAGACAACGATTATAGGTAACAAAAAACGACTTCGTGTGACTTGTTCCGTTGTCTTGTCTAAAAATCATCATTTCTATCTTCATTTTCTGATATGTGATGCTTAGGACTTTTCGCAATTATTCTGGGATTCGTCAGTATCTGTTTTCGTTTTCTACATATTGGTGCTCTATGCATGCACAAACACCCAACTCTTATGAAAGTTATTAATTTAACGAATTTTCGATTTCTACAAAAAATGCACAGGGTATTCCTTAATGAAATTTTTCGAGTTTTCGGTCAATGTCTCAGAATGTCGTGAAATTTGGTAAACGATATTAGGCTGCAAAAAAATGGCTCTGGTCGTGTAAATTCATACGCTGTGGTATCTAAAAATCATCATTTCTATCTACTTCTTTTCTCATAAGATGCTCTGGACTTTTAGCAATTATTCTGCGATTGTTTTCTATTTGTTTTCGTTTTCAACATATTCGTGCTCAATCCCTGCTCAAATATCTAACTATTTATGAAAGATATTTATTTAAATTTTTTTCGGTATATTTAGATAATGCAGAGAACATCATATTACGAAATTTTTCGAGCTTTTAGGTCAGTATCTGAAAACCACGTGACACTCCGTAAAATACTCGGGCAACAATTGTAAACAACGTAAATTTACTAAATTGGTGTTGATTTGGTTAGGTATTATATCTATGCTTCATAAATTACACTTACCGTGGATGTTGATGAAAACGAATTATTTATTTATGCGCTAATTTTACACATATTTACAATTTCATAGAATTGTACTCGATACTTCGTCGGATGCTCATGAATGTTCAAAATAGCTGGTTTAAAATTTGTTCAATTTATAGTTATAATGTGATAGGTGATGCAGAGTCGTACGTTTTTTCGATATAGCTTAAAACGCTTAAGATGATGTAATTGTAAAAAATAGTTAACATGTTTTAGTTTATTATCAAACTCTTATTACAGTACACAAATGTCAAGCTTTCTCAGAATACCAATTTTAGCTCCTAGGTGAAACGAAGTTAATTACATTAAATAGATCAGAATGAAATGTGTTGTAGCACGATATATGTAGTTGGTATTGGGAAATAATATACCTCATCCCTCTCGCTACAGAATTTTTTTGGGAGCAAACGATTTTCCTGTGCTAGAACTCACTTTATATCTAAAAGTATCTGAAACATATTTCAAAGAAATTTTAATACTTAGGTCAGATACTAGGTTTGGAAATATTTTGGGATTAATTGTTCCATTGCTACTTTGCAGCGGGACATATCACAACGTTCTGTAGCATAGGTTATCCCAACGGTAGCGAGACGGTTAAGGATACATACATTTAGTTGGTAAATTATAACTCTGCTTGTAATACAAGTAGGAGTTATTGCAATCATAAGTATGAATTAATATTCTTCATCACCGTTCATTACATTTTTGACTGGCTCTTGACTCAAAGAAAATTAACAATGGAACGTTCACATACATAGTTGAAAAGTGTGCATCGTATCCTAATCACCCGTTTTCTGATTGAAAATGTTTTATAATGTCTATTTAGAGAAAGAGCTACCGATTTGTTTACAATATTTGGCAATAATATATCCATTCACCTTTCATAAGGGCGGAATAATTATGACTAGAACGTGTGTGTTTTTCGTAAAGTTGTGACGCTTTAAGACTTACGCATCTTGACGTGTGGACAACTTTGCCAAAACTCATAGTCGTGCGCAATTGTTTAATTTTATAGTTGTATGAATTTAGTATATCATACTTCATTCATTTAAGCACTTGCATAATCTTCAAAATGAAGATGATAGGTGGGTGAATGATTTAGATAGAAGAGAGGATCAGCATTCAACACAAAATGCAGCGCAGCGGCAGTACGACGTCTTAGAATTCCCGCAAATGAACACAATTCCAAGCGCACTTTTCATGAAATCGCGATTCTCGAGCTAATTTTTACCAATAGATGTAAGCTGGTCGTCACAATAATTGAACAGAGACGGGGAGCTGGGAAAACTTTTGTATCTTCAGAAAATTTTAGATTAAAATTTTTTTAGACTTTTTTGTTAATTACAAATGAGGGTAGCTGATAAGCATAGGGCGCAACACCATGCGGCGACGAGGACAGTACAGCGACAAAAGCCAAGCAGCAGAAGCAGCTAAGAGATCACAGAGTAGCTGAACAGGTCATCAGGAAAGGCCGGCAATTTCTGATAAATGATGTGCGTGTTCACAAAATGTAGTAGAGCAATGATAAATCAATGGACTGAATAGGTAATTTGGTCTAATTTAATTAAATATTGTAAACACAACTCGATAGGTCTGAAATTCTCAGGGTTCTTTACACAGAAGAGTGGAATGTTGTATACATTCATTTTTTAACAAATTAAGGAGTATAATTCTCTACGGGCAAACATGACAACTGAGAATATTCAATAGTCACCTTCGTAAGATGTGTTCACCATACATCAATTATTATCTAATCATATCAATGCAGTCCCGACGAGCAAAGAGAAACTACAGCAGTATACTGGCTGAAGCGAAAGTGAAGAAGACAGGAGGCTAAAGGCAAATGCAGATCTAAAACTGGAAATAGGTCAATAGCACACAGCAGCATTTCCACCCGCTAATTATCTATTTGGATACAGTTTGCTTGCGACATGTTCCATTCGTGGCGAATATCGAACTATGTATAACAATAACGACAGATGATATTTATGTACACGCGGATATGACAAAAAGATCAAATTAATTAGATGAATAGTTTAAATTCATCGATATGCTACATACAGAGACGATATGAGGAGTCTGATATTGTGACTAAGATATGGAGGACTTAGAGCCCGCTGGACCAAGACCACTTTCAATATAACAATTTCTATTTGCTTCATTAGCTAGGATTCAAGCTGAACGTTGGATTCCTTATGATACAATTTACGTAACTTGGTAAATTAGCAATCACTTAACCCTTTACTTTGCACAATATTGACATTTCAAGGTAGTTATAAAAATTCTGAAAACTGACCCAAAATATTACTGATAACAAAACTTTTACCTACTTGGGCTCGCTATAGGCGGCACTAATTTCCTTTCGACGTTATTAGATTAAATTTTTAGAATACTTTTAGCATAATAAAGTGAGAGATAGCTGAAGACCTCCTGGTTAATAGGATTCCTGAATTTCTTAAGGATGTTCAAACTAGATTGAACCTCATTAGCGTTCATTAACATATTCTACTCGATATCTGCTGTTTAATCTTTGTTACATTGATATGGCGCTAATTTAATTTATCCTTCCGTAAAAACAAAGACTCTCTGAGTTGAAGATCGCACTTACACCTGTTATGATCAGCAAAATGAAGGCACGGAAAAAAGATTAATATATGAGCATAAAGTAGACACTTCTGTAAGGACGTCTGAACGATGGTCAGGGACCTCGCTAGTGCACAAGAGAAGGGAGAAAATTGGATGCGGCTCTTGGATGACTCATAATGACCACGAAGTTTTAAAAAATGTAAACAAAGGCAGATTTCAGCTCATTTCACGGAAAAACGTCTGTCTCAAACCAAGCATGGTTTAAGAGGTCTTACGATTCATTTGCGAAGCAATAAGTCCTCAATGAAGTATTGGGGAAACCGTATTGAAGAAGTTACGAACATTGGATACTAGAATTACAATATAGACACCATCGTAATTAACCGATGAACTAACACGAGATATTTTACGTATGCTTATTTACAACTAGTTATTTTAACCTAGACAAAAGTTTTCTTAACCCATGAATAAAGTTTGACAAATTTGAGACACACAAATACAACTACGCTCAAGACTACAACAATTATTTAGCCGTACAAAACTCTTATAAAATTATAAAATATCAGGTACAATCAACAAGTCTGGCAGTCTAGGGACAGCCAACTAACTAAATAGAAAGGCTTTTGTGTAGAAAGTAACAGTGGCTTATAGCACTAGCACGCTCCAGCCAATTGAAGTCAAAACAATATTCCGTTGAATTCTATTTCAACAAGATGAATGAGAACAAAAATACTAAATTGACAGTGTGAAAGTTTCAAAGCAAGCTTTTCGTCTATTTACAAAAGAACCAGCGTGCAAAAACAAGCAATTTTACATAAAAACGTAGCAACATGCAAAGATAATCTAATAATACATGAACAACTTTTCGAAGACGAAGTCACAACTTAATTAAACAATCCATACATTGGAAATACGTAGCTACATATATTACGAGGCCTAAAAGCCCTTCTAGTCATGCTGTCGAATGTGAAGGTCCTCTTTGTCAAAAAGGAGCGTCACCAGTCATGGAAAGTCCATCGTTATGAATGGGTTGCAGCAATGGTCTTCAAAATTCGAAAAGCACCTACCAAGAACCACCTGAACACCGTTTTCCGCGAGTCCTGGCTAAATAATTATAAGATTGAAGTCCATCCTTTTTTCACCAAACAGCATTATTACTAATGAAGCAACCACTTGGGACTGCAATAATACGCACCAATAATACTCCTGAAAATTGAATGATGCGTGGCATCACATCAGGAATTGTTAGCATTTTTCTCGCAACTTGCAATAAATAAAACTAATGAGGATCATAACATCCTATTATTTAGATTCAACATGCACAGTTGGTCTCCTAATATTACAAAAAGAAGCTATCAGCTTGAGCTATTAAATGCAAGTTTTGCTCCAGTAAAAAACAACGTTACTCCGAGTCTGTTCTAAATTCAACCAGTGAGAACTTTTCAAACCTTAATGTTAATTAAAATTCTCAAAGCCACGTTACACACCTGTGTTGTAGTGCGAGTTTCGAGGCAGTACGTGCGGTAGAGAGTTGGTAAAGTGTCTGGGCGGCGTACCAGGGGTGAATCGAAGACTTGAACTTCTACCTACTACAACGGCTCTACCCCCGCTTCCTCCCATTCCTCCTCCGACAAACCTGCTATTGGCTAAACTGCTGGACGGATAAAGATCGCCTGGAGGCGGAGAAAGTGGACTAGGGGATGAAAGAGGTGGAGGAGGGAAATGACCGTCATCGCTGTGGTTGGGATTAGCTCCGTAGCGAAGGTTAGTAGGAATAGAACCTTGGGGAATGGGAGGTAATGGGATTTGTGGTGCCTGGGGTAGCTTACTCTGACCATTTCTTCCGTAAAGATTTTGGTGCACGCTGGCCTGACCGTACATGCCATGAGATTTATTGGTTGCTTGGCCGTATATTCCATGGTGAGGGCTCCCGTTCATACGGCCTGTATGACCGTACACGCTGTGATTAGGATAGAGAGGTGCCATTGGCGGAGGAGGAGTTGCTAGGCCAGGTGTTGCCGAGGGAGGTGGCACAGGTGAGCTACTACCAGAACTATTGCTGGCCGTGTGGTACCCAACGGACCCGGCAGAATTTGCTCCATAGTGTTGACTGTTCACCGCATTTTGAGCCTGAGCAACCATGTCATCGGAACATATGTCGCTTTTGGCCTCAAAAGACTCCTCTTCTTTGATGGGCTCAACAGTTCCGGGAACCCTGGATCCATAGAGCCCTTCCTCCTTGAAGGAGGTGATGCTGCGGGACCCATAAATGGGATCTACAGGGGGCTGCAGCTCCCGGGTCAGGTTGCGCTGACGACGGATCACCACAGTCGAGTCGCTGTAGATGCTACCTCCGTTCATGCTTTGGGTGCGCAGAGGTCGAGGGTACGAAGGAAAGTTGCTTGGGTCCGCAGGCAGTTGAGAGAGGTCGTCATCGCTACCGCATCTGTTTAGTAGAATAAATTGAATATCAAACGGGATATTTTAACAATCTGTTTCCCGTCTCCAGAGAAATGAGATGACACGATAAAGCTACTGATTCAGGATTTAGCAGTGTTTCCACTCCAATACTCAAATGGTCAGAAAGGTAATTCGACTGATCAGGCAGGCTATACAGTGTTCATTATTCGTTGCATATCGCTTACAATCTGACTTGAAACAAGAATACAAACATACAGTCCGCATAAAACAGGCTCATCGGTAAGTCTATTAAATTTCATACTCCATCGATCAACTGATCTTGTGAGCATACTTAAAAATGGCAAACTTTCTGTCAAAACAGGACTAAAGAAATTATAACAATACCGAAACGAGTATTATTTCCAATTTTTCTTAGTTTTTTAATTATTAAGTAACATTTATATAATAATTAGCGTTATTCTCGGACATGTACCTGTTACGGCAGTCATGTTCAGATTGGTTAGTTGCTGTGTTGGTGGAGGAGGTGGATTGATCAGGCTGGTGGTTGGTGGCTGTGGAAGAAGTGGTAGTGGAGGTGGAGTCACTGCGATGGATAGCAGAGTCGTTGTGTGTAGGCATCCCCGAGTCAGGACTGTGGCTGGCGTGGTACTGCAGACGCTCCTGTGATATGTGATCAATAAATTGGACTGCATCGTTCCCAAAACCTAGTTCGACAGCAATATTATCTATACATATTACCTACCATAATACGAAACATTCAATACTTGTAACCTAAATTCAATATAACCAACACCTTTGAAAGGCTAAATACTTTATTCAAAATACATATATCAAATATTATAAATAGAATATTAGGATCATGGCGATAGTATTTTCAATCTACAGTGCCATTTATTCCTGTTGCTGAGGGAAGTACCCGATTTGTGAGGGGAGTTTTCTATCAACTCTGCAATCCCCTTACTTAGACGGAGTGCTTTAACATCAATAATAAGAAAACACAAATTGATTGCAGTTCCATTCCATACTAGTTATTCTTATAATTTAAAAACTACACCAAGTAGAACCTCCAAAGCACTATTTCTGTTCAAATATCAATGCTGAAACCATCAAATAGGCCAATACCCTCTCAACGTGGAGACAGGATAATTCCTTTAATTGAAGTAAAACATACAGAGAAAGCGATGACAACATTATCGAAACACATTTTCAGAAATTTCGAAACTTACAATCAAAAACATTCACAAGTTGAATTAAAAATTTGATCTCATAAGCCCAGCTCGATTATTCCGAAAAAAGTAAAACGAGATTAAGCGCAAGAAAAATTAGCTTATCAACAGAGGTTCTTGACACGACTACTGAGACTAACAAGAAGCTACGGGAACAAAAGTACAGGGTGCTGTAACATAACTTCCTTTTTTTCAAAGCAAAGCGCTTTGAAATAGAAGTTATGTTGCCGCACCCTGCATTTGCTTCTTCAAATTCATCTCGAATTCCTGTGATATCATTCAGATACTCTTATAGAGTCTAGTCTCTAATTGTCTTGACTTTGATAAGACCATCGATTACAATTTGTTCTGAGTATTTCAAGAGCCACTTCTTAAACCAGAAAATATGGAAACCAGTAAATCATTCATTTTGAACCTATATAAAAGTAAGACATCGTCTGTCACAAATAATATTGTTCAAAGAAGTTGAAAGTATTAATAATGAGCAAATGAAACCAACACATAAAATACCCGTTGCTTCATGGAAAAAATGTTTTATGCGTATACTAAGGAATACAGGAGTGTGAGCGTTGTTGCACACAAAATATTAAGCATTTTAGATTTCATCGCAAAATACGGGACAATTCAGCCATATTTCTCCCTATGGGAGAACCGTCTCTCTCTCTCTCACATCGTTGGAATCTGCCGACAAACCTAACTAACCGAGCAATGCGGGAAATATACCGGGTTACAAATTTATTCGATCACTCGAAAAAATAACGAATACAAATATCTCAATAAAAAAAATAGATTGGTTGTGGACTGAGTAACTCACTTGACCCTCATGAGCTGGCCCACCCAGTCCAGGGGGTGGAGGGGGCAAGGGCGGCATCACGTCACTGTCATCTTCGCCCCCTGCGCTTTCTTGATCTTGTTGTTGCTGCTGCTGCTGCTGTTGTTGCTGCTGCTGCTGCTGCTCGGCGCTTTGACGTCGGTACGCCAAAATCTGCAAGAAGACCGAACATAAATGTCTAAGAACTGTGAAATTATAATTGAGTAATCTAGCTTTAAAAGTTTATACTTCATAATGCTCTGCAATGGAAACCTCATTACACACTGGACAACACACTTTGCTGCCTTAGATTTTGAGGGTTTGTCTATTTTTAGGTGCTGATTTTACGCAAGGCATCCATTTTTTTCATCACACGAGGGTTTCATTCTAAACCATACCTCTATTTCATGATATACTACGAATATGATTTACTTGATAAGCAGTGTTTACTAAATATTATAGCTTAACACCATAAGTTATAATGCAAATAGAATCTGAAATGATCATTCACCTTTTATTAAATACATTCGGTGAATTCACATGCATAACATAAGACTAAGAACAATAATACACAAATCAAGATATTCATTAATTCAAAAGTTCTACATTATATCTTCAAAAAGGATGAATTTTTTCAGATCTTTTGATCAATTCTCAGAATCCCAAGAAACTTGGTATAAAACTAGGGAACTATTATACGCAACGACAAACTATTTTACTGCTTTATATTCGATCGTGTGTTGTCTCCATACTTCAAAATTCACAATTACCGTCTTTCTGATGAAAATTCGTCGATTTTGTGTGAATTAATAGCCACTATACAGTGTTTATTCGAGTTTTCAGCATATTTATGCTGAATACCTGATGAGATTCCCAATTAGAACTATAATTATTGACTAAAATTTGTCAGGTTTTTAGATAAAATCGCAGAGGTCGTACATCTCGCGAAATTTTTCGTTTTTTTGGTCAATGTCTCAGAATCTTATAAAACTTTGTATAAAATTTAAAGAGCAATTATAAACAACCAAAAATTTACTTTACAGGTGTATATTTAATTTTGTGTATTGGATTCATAGTTCATAATTTACTCGTCCCGTGTATCTGGAATTTTGCTTTCAATTTTTCAAATAAATCGAAAACTCTAATACTTTTTCCCCCATCATATTTATACCCAATAGACGCAGAATATATAAAATTATTTAATAAGATTTGATCAATGAATAAGATGAAACGAGCATGACATTCAGTGACCAAAATAACGAAATATTTCGCAAGCCTCTTCGCGATTTTATCATAGATTCGAAAAAAATTTACATCATTAATTATTATTATAGTTAGAAAATTTAAGCCTGTATTATGCATGAGTACGATTAAACACTAATAAATAGTGTGAAATTGGCAAATAAAGTGCAAAAAATCGAATGCATCATTCTAGATAAACATGAGGTGTAAATTATGAAGTCATGACAATCATATTAAATGCAGCAACGTAAATTTTCATTGTCTAAAATGAAAATTGTACTAGATTTATTATTAATACTGTATAATAAGTACTATTCATAGTAAGTAATATTCAGTAACAGATAATGCTGTTTTATAGATAATACTCCGTAATTGATGCTTTGTAATACTAAATACTGTATGACTGAAGAAGTTCATACCTGCTTGCGGTCGACATATCGAGCGTCGGAGGGGCCCCTGGAGAGCCGCTTGACCTGCTTGGAGGTCTGGCCGTTTGTGCTCTTGCCCTTAATTCCACCCTCCTCTAGCAGCAGCGCGTAGTCTCCAGCATCATCTTCGGACTCACTTAGAGGCGATCCAGGTTGTTGGTGTCGCTTGCTGCTCCTGAACACAGAAGCGAAAATATGAAGAGGCATTTTTGAAGCATTTAAACACGAATGTGCATGTCTGCACTAAGTTCAGGATCTTTGTCTCTTTATAAATGAAGGACGAAGTCAGATAAGACATGGTAGCGAATGCTAGGCTGTAGGTAAAACCACCTCGTTTCTAGTAGGGGGGTATATATGTATACGTAGAAATACAACTTGTTGAGAACAAACCGCAATAAAACATACTAAGCCTACTTTTGACAAGAGAATAAAATTACGTATACATAAATTAGCCAGATAATCTAGTACTAGAGCTCATAAATTAAGATTTTCGTAAAGACAACTTAAGTTTCGTAAAGCAAAAAGTTTTACTTCAGAAAAATAGAAGTTTAATTTATTGGAATACGATTTCAAAACGAGTAACAATATACATCGAAAAAGGAACGCTTTCGACATAACTTCCAGATTGAGGGTAAAAGTGTCCTTTTATAAAGAGTAATAGTAAATTTTTCATGTCATCAAGATTGAAAATCTTCAAGATAGGGCTTAAAGTCATGAACTTGCAATTCAATGTCAATTGAAGTGTACAACCAGTAGATTATTAACACTCGATCGTAATAAAACTGAGCTTTACATTTGAACTACAATTAAAGACTACATTAGACTATTTATAAGTTCAGCAGGACAATGGATGGAGTTGGAAGATGAGTACGGACTTAGAAATCAGGTGCATATTAGGTAAGCCATTATAACTTTTACATGCTATGTATGTATTCTTAATGTCCTATTCTTTCGTAAAAGATTTTGTAATGATGAATTGTTTTTTGAGATGAGCGCTATCATATACGAGAGATAAACAAATTTTTAAAACTTTCCAGTGATTCTAATGTAAAACATTATGCATACAGTAGAACAGGGTTTCCCAATCGGGGGTACATGTACCCCTAGGGGTACATTTTGCAATCTCAGGGGGTACATGAAAGCATTTCGTACTATTGCGTTTCTCAACATGTACATGAAGTACTTGATTCAACAACAAAAGGTGAAGATACTTTTGAAATGATTAACTCATTCTTCAAAAAACATGGACTAGCATAGAAAGACGTAAAAGGCTGCACAACAGACGGGGCACCATCGATGTTAGGGATAAACTCCGGTTTTAGAGGACGCGTTTTAAAAATTGTCCCGCACGTAAAATTTATTCACAGTTTCATTCATAGGTTTGCAAGTATTGCCTGATGATTTATCTGATGTCCTTTCGCTGATGATTAAAATGGCTAATTACATAAAAGGGAGTGCACTTAATAGTCAAGTATTTAAATTGTTATGTGAAGATTTTGATGCGGAACATTCTGTGCTTTTTTTCTATAGTCATGTACGTTGGCTCTCTCGAGTAAATGTCACAAAGCGCGTTTATGAGTTACGAAATGAACTGCTGCATTTCCCCCAGATATGCAATAGTAATTGTTGCAAGGATTTTGTACTTACGTTAGAAAGCCAACACTTCCTCTCGAAACTTGCATATTTATCTGACATTTTCGATGTTTTAAACAGGCTTAATCGAAGCTTCCAATGACCAGATGTATCCGTATGCGACTTTGTATCAAAAATTCAGTCATTTTCAACTAAAATCGGTGTCTCGAAAAAGAATGTTGAATCAGATTCTCTGGCGATATTTGATTCAGTCAGCGAAATCATAAATGAAAATCAGTTTTTAGAAACAAGAAAACAAAGAATTTATTCTTCAGCATCTTGGAGCCTTAAAATATGAAATGAAAAATTACTTTCCTCCACTAACTGAAGATGAGCTTGTTTATTTGCGAAACCCATTCACTGCAGAGCCCCTTGCTTTGCAACCAGGAACAGGCAAACAAGAGGAGTTAATAGACTTGAAACACAATGAAATGGCTCGAGATGTCTATAAACAGTTTAGTTCTTAAAGTATTTTGGCTCAAAATGTAAAATATCTACCCTTTGATAGCTGAACCTGTCAAATGCATTGCTCATATTCCCGTCGACATGGCTATGTGAGTCTACTTTTCGATATTGTTAGCAATGAAAACGGAAAATCGACCTTGCCTGACAACTACTCAACATGATCTGCGTTGTGCTGTCAAAATTGTCACCCAACATTGACGAACTTGTAAATAAGAAACAGTCGCAATGATCTCACTAATTAGTAATTATACATCAAGTTTAGTAAACAAGTATTTTTGAACTCATTCTTGTGTCTGTTCTTTTTGTAATTGTAATATTTTAACTGTATTGTCAGTTTACATTCAATCATTGGTATTAAATAATTTCTTTGGTAATTATTATTGTTACTTTTCTTCAATCGTTTATGCCAGAATTCAAGATTAATTGCTTCATATGTTTTTTTAGTTTAGAACTTATATACTTCATATGTTAAAATGTACAATATATATTTACATACAACCGTATAAGTATATATAATTATTACTAATGAAGTGTATTTTTATAATTTCTTAAACCTTTAATTGTGCTGGGGGTACATGAAGATACACCATTAAGCTAGGAGGGTTCACGACAATAGAAAGGTTGAGAAGCCCTGCAGTAGAACATGGTGTGGGCAGTAACTTTGATTACTATTAAACATTGAGTTTGATCTGAAAACTAGTTACGGACGCAAAGCATTCCAACACCAATAAATAACGACGGAAGCTGCAGCCACCGTGGTCGAGTGGTCTGCGGCCCGTGTTCTGTATCGGGTCTCTGCTTCATGTAGAAAGACCGCGGGTTCGAACCTGGCCATGGACACGAGTTATTTTCTTGTACGCCGCGCCGTGCACTCAACCCGCTAAGCACAACCATGAAGACGCCCATCAGCCTCCCGGGATCGTCGCATGGAGCTCACCATCACCCTTACTCTTAGAATGTTAACCTTAAGAATTTGAAAAACCAATGTACTAATGTCTATGTACTGTGTACTCGATTGGAAATAAAGATTGTTTTTTTGACCGAGCAAGAAAAGTCGGGAAAATATCGTTCCAGCACCCAGCAAGGTAATGGCCCTCACTCACCCTGCACCAACAGAACTCGCTCGTGTAGGCCGTGGGCTGAGGGTGGGGGGATCAGGGCGGTGCCAGTAAATGGCGCTGTCTCCAGCGTTCTGGGCTCCCTCCGACTGTGAAAATGGTAATAAATACATTTTATGTCAGATATTGATGCCGCTGATATTTAGAGGAACAATTTCAGTCTATCACCAAAGATTTATTAAAAAAACTGATATCGGAGAGCTGAGTTTTAGTGGGCGTACTATGATCGTAAACGTCGTTGAAACATGTATTGCATGTTCAAGTAAAATGAAGGAATCAGATTAATATTCAAATTCAGATGTCAGACATTCATGACACGTATACATGTTTGATATATGGACATCAAACCATACAGTGTGCACTGTAATTAACAGTAGTATGCGCTCTGCTCATGCCCAGAATACCAAACAAGAAATTCAGAAGGCTGTTGAACAAGGCGCCACAATACGTTCACCTCTGTATCTACATATGAACGTGTCTGGCAGAGAAGAGTTGGCTTACCTTATGGACTACGCCCATGATGGCTCTCTTGTGGTCGGTGTTGGGCACGGCGAAAGCTCTGCCATGTCCCACCACTAGCAGCGGCACTCCTGCCTGCCCTCCTGTTTCTTCCTCTCTCGTTTGCAGCAACTCTACGTCATTCACCAGCTTGATGGAGCGCGACGAAGACACGCAAGCTCTAGCAACCGTCACCCGCAACTTGAACTGCCAGCGGTTCTGAAGGGCAGGTGAGCATATCAGTGAAAGCCAAGTATTTTTGAGTATTTCAGGTTATAATTCGAATTTCATACAGGTTGTCAGAGGCAACAATGCATATGTACTCAGTCGTCATATGAAGTTTTAAACCTTAGAAGAAGAAAGAGCTGAACCACCTTATTTTATGCTCGGGCCATAAAGCTCTGGTTAACTTAACCAAAATAAAGTTCTCCAATCACATGCAAAGAAAATGCAGGAAAGACACACGAAAAAATAAAGTAAACTGTACCGTCAATTTCGGTGACGAAATTTCATCTTTCAGTTAAACTCGCAATATTCACGAAATATCACCTTGACGGTAAAGAGCAGCCAGAGCGCGATCCAGGTAAAAATGTGTACAATGGTGGAAATGACGGCGATGAGGGTGACGACGTCCAAGGAGCCCCTGTACACGCGGGACAGATCCCAGATCAGGGGTCCGGACGTGAGGCACTGCAGCACCAGAAAAACTAGGCCCGCGATGTGGCCCGTGAATGGCCCAATTGGGGCCGGCTCATCTTTGTACTGGCGAATAAAATAAATTTCCGATAAGTGATGATGGTTAACAATAAAATTGTATTTCGCTAAACAATTTTGTTTTTATTATAGCTACTTCATGTTTGGGAAGCGAATTTTTAAAAAATTATTTACTTAAAAAGAAAAAAAAATTCGCTCTGTAAAAAATAATTTTGCCCGATAGGTTTGAGATTTCTCTGTGATGAAATAGTAAACACTATATGAAAAGCTGCATGAAAACTATACAAATGGAAAGCTTACCTCCTTTGATGAACAATCTATAATACATAAATAATCGACTATGTTTCTCCATCTCTCTCTCTGCATCTGTGTGTCCGTCCCATTACTTCCTATCTATTACTGAAGAAAAATTATTGAGCTGAAATCGCATCGGGTATGCTTGTGGATACCACAAGCATACATGCATTGCATTGTGGATACCAAAGGCGCCGGATCACTATAAAACACACCATTTTTCCCGTTTTCAGATTTCTTCCGTTATATGGCCATGTTATCGGTAAATTCGATACAGAATGGAAGTTCTGCATGTATTCATGAAAAATATTCCGATTATGATAGTACCACGGGTACAAATAAAATATGTAATTTGTTTCATAGATCCTTAATTTTATCACTTTTAAACCATTAATATCAACGGGTACTATCAGGGCCATGTTATCGGGAGATAAGATACAGAATAGAAGTTCTGTATATATTAATGAAAAGTATTCATTGAAAACCCAATAATTCATCGTAAATTTTAAATACATTTATTTTTAAAATAATTACAAATTAGTCAAATCTAAATCGTGGAATTTCCACGGGAACTGTCTAGTTAGACTAATATTTCGCCTATACAAAAACTTCCCTCCGCAAAATTTTGATGGATACATCGAAATTTTTTGCCAGTTGTGTTACTTTCACACAAACTATTATACTACCATGTAAGGCCATACGATATATGATAAAATAAAGTATAATGACGCATAATATTGGGACAATTACATAATATTGCGAAACAAATATCGCTTACAAGTAGAAAAAACTTAACGTATGAAGAAAGTACACTTAGTCGAACAATACCACATTAACATATTTTTCATGCATCTATTTATTTGAAGCTATGAAGTAACTTTTGATGAAATAGATCAAAAACAATTGTTTTATTTCTTCAATTAATTAATCTATTTCATCAACAATGTTTTAAAAGAAGCGGGTCGCGTCTACTTCACGATTTACAAATACAGGTTCAAAGACAAAAATCTACTAAGTTACGTTACATTACAATTAAAACTTTAAAGCAAACAACATCATTCATTTGGACACACCACTGTGTTAAATCATTAAACGAAAAATTTCCAAATTAAAACAATTTTTACGGCCATCAAGAAAACCTTCTGTAAAGGAATACAGCCCACTACGCTACCGAACTTTAGGCTCAGGTTAAACATAAATTACTAAACATTTTAGTCAATTACTGTAAAATGCAGGGCAACTGACAAAAATCATTACTTCAACAACAAAGGTACAATAGGTCAAGTAGCGATTCATAAAATGCTGTAGAATACAGAAAGCATGTCAGCAACAAATTATTTTTCAATATAGTTCTTGGAATGTCCAAAAATAAACTACCGATCCCCTTTAACATATAGTAAAGTACTTGTGGATGTACTCACAGATATGTGATACTTCTGTCGACTGCGGCACACGAACTGCACGAACTTATGGTAGCCGTGCGCATACACAGCCCCACACGACAGCACGAGCACTAGCACAGTCAGCACAAACATCACGACCGTGGCAGAGAGGCTGAGCAGCAGCTCGTCATTGCCGTGTAGCTCCAGCACACCACCCATCATATGCAGCTGCACGGTTGACAGTCACATGAAGTTAAGAGTTGAAACACGAGCTCAAAAATGGAGCCGACATTTTCCTTACTAATGATGGCCGTTAAATGCGATAAATTTACTTACGCATAGCGGGGAAGCATTAACTTGATAAACGAGAATGAATCAATATGAATATGAAACTCTCTGAAATACAGGTTTCTATAATACCTGGGTCAACAAGTGTCGAAGTATGACAACATGAGATTAAGTCATACAAATGGATAATGTTGAAATCGTTCATGATGATAGTTGTGACTCGAAAATATGCGGGAGAAATGTGTGAATGTTGAGTTGTGCAGGTCATATCATTTTCCATTTTGTGTACCAGCTAGTTGGGTGATGGAAGAGACGGACATAAATAAAATGATTAAAGATATTGAGCGAGTGAAAATGTATTTATCGGTTGAAACTACTCATTTACGAATTTACGGCAGCAAGAAAAAAGAGCGTACCCAAACTTTAATTCGAGATAAATTTCGATATAAACCCTAGAATTACATTAATGCATTATTAAACCATAAATTCTCAGAAGTGATCAAATTTTTAGATCAAATGAGACACCCGGAAATTTTGTTTACCTTGTAGAGTATAGCGAAGGCACAGGAGAGCAGCGCACAATGGAGACCTGAAGCTGTCATCTGCAGTGAGAACACGAGGCTGAAGCTCTTGTTGCTGCTCCAGAATACTGACGGGTACCTGTCGTGAGCAAAATCAGGTGAAATTTTATCCGTACTGCAGTCAAACTTACTTATGAATGAATGAATCAAAATCTCCTGTGAACAAGTTGTTGACTTTCAAATACATCAGCACTGCATTTTAATTCATGAAGCGAAATGGCGTTTGAATGCCTCTTCGTTCAATGTGCATGTTTCAAACTTGAGAGCTGATCGACAACGAAATGGCATGTTTAGTGGTGAGATGCTAAGTAAAGACCAATAGAAACTTAGCATATAAATCGGCATATTTTATCGAAAGTTAAAGAGTACCTGATAGCATAGAAAAGAAGAGCAAGGACGAAGTTCAGGAATTCTGGAGACACAGGTTGCCAGATGAGTCCTCTTCCGAGCGCCAACGGTTCCTTAGTTTTGAGGTGATCAGAACCAGGGATCTTCTGAGGCTCATGGACAGGCAGCGAGTTGCCAGCGGCAGAGCCGTAGACTGTACCAGAAGAGTCTCCACTGCGGGACTTGTCTGTTGCAGACGAAGATGCTGGAAGCGCAGAGCCCAAGTTCGAAAGAGGTATGGTGGCGCCAACTGGAAGCTCACCGAGGTTTGGGATCTGTGATCGCATGTCCGAGTTCTGGAGATTGTTGTGGCTGCTGCCGTATCTGAGATAGTGAGCGGTCGGATCGCCTTGTTTAGTAGGGCGGTAGTTGTAATCAGCAACATTGGCAGAATTCTCGGGTGTCCTTAAGAGGGATGCCGAGCGAAGATGGTGACTGTCTTCAGGTCGGAACGAAGGGCCGTACGAGCGAGATCCGCCTCTGTAAACTGGAGCACCTTCTGACACCACGGGGTTCATGATTGGCAGTAACGTGGTGGCTTGAGGTTGTAGGGAGGTAGTTGGGGGCTGAAGAGTGGCTAGAACTGCTATCCGGTCGTCGTGCGGTACGAACAAGTGCAGATCGGTTGTCCAGATCTCAGCTGAAAATTACAACAGGTAACGTTTAGATATTTATGTTAGTAACAATATAAAATACAAAATAAGACGGTTAAATTAACACAGTACATGTGAAGTTAACATAAAAAATGTTAGTAGAAACACAGATTTCTATGATAAATGTTTCTAAATAAAATAATCATTACAAAAGTACAAAACAAATTAGAAATGCCCGTCTTTATAAGAAACGTTTCTTAAAAGACCGAAAGCAGAGCGTCCCGGACCCAAAAGCGCCCGGAGGTTCGGCTTCTCTGATGCTTTTTTTTGCAGCTGCCAATTACTGCAAGGCAGCCGCCAGGCACAGTCTGCTCAGGAAATTTTGAAAAGCCACGACGACGGGACAGAATCTTTGGAGCAGCCACCGTAGTTTTTCTAGCCATGAAATAAGTAGCTTAAAGACTTATTGCTTTCCAGACAATGGGGGCAAAACATCTTTTGTTAGACAACAGAATGGTCTCCAGAAGAATTAATTTCTTGTATAAAGTTCCTACTGAGCTAATACTCGCCTGATTTATTCATTTGGAGGCAACTTTTCCAATATTTGAAGAAGAATATCAAAAGCTTTTTAGATTGTTTAAGCAGAATAGTTCACTTGGATATTTTACCTCTATCATAAACTGCGAATTTTACTGCAAATTTTGGAAACACACTAACAAATTTCAGAGGAGTAAAGTTTTGAGTTATCAACGTTCAGGGCAAAGTGGTTCAAGTTATCTTACAAAATACAGAAACATGATAGTTTTGAATTACAGGTAACTTTTCAAGCACTTTGTATACCGTAGTATATGAAAAAGTTGACATTCTTTTCAAACCTGAATTTTTTTCGAGTTTTCAAAAATCTTTTTTAGATAATAATATGAACATCAAAAAAAATTTC